>JAGSMU010000197.1:0-53609 GCA_029286865.1 Teinopalpus imperialis
GTTCCGCTTCTCGTGCTGACACCAACGCCATTTTGTTTGGGCAAGGCCTGCAATTCTCTTGTTGTTGGGGGTCGCCCTCGGCCTCTCTTGGCAGATGTTCCGCTGCCGTACCCAGGTTGTTTCCACCGTCATGGCCCGTAAGCAGACCAGCCATATGATGCGTCCACAGAAGGACGTTTTTCTCCCGCTACCACCACTGTCTTTCAAACGACTCTACGCTCAGCATAGAGTCACTGTCGTCATCATGTCCTGTTCAGTTTCAGTCCGTTGCATAATTAAGTTTTTCCATTTTGATTCCTACGATAAAGGCCGATATAAACGGTCGATCCCTTCGGTGACGCCTATTCCGGAGACAAGGCTGCATACTGTGGGGCCGCCTGGTAAATCACAGGTTTTAAGACTTCGCTGTCTGGTTTTTATAGAGTGATCCTTCTCGCGGGCCGGCCAATTAAGGCAAGCCCTCCGCTCCACTGCACCTCAACGTACCCTATGATCGTCAGCGCTGGGGTCTTTGAAGAGAGGCACAGCGGTTACGGCGAGCCGGCGGGAGCTGACGTAACTCTCAGTTTTGACGGTTGTGCCTGAGGCAGTGTGAGTGCACACCGAGCCCGTCCTCCACTATGAGCATTGAAGATTCGAAACGATATCGTCACCCGGGTTCCTAATACCCACCATCATTTGTTGCCTTCCCCGGATACTTTGATCAAGGAGAAATGCAACTCTTCGCGCATTGACACTGAGAACGACGTATCGTCACCAGTGCCCACGTGCGCACTGACGCCGGTCGGTTGCCTTCCTCCGGATACGGAACAAGAGGAAATTAACCCCAGCCACTCCAAGGTGCCTCCGCTTATCAGAGGACACGCAGAGCGCTATCCCCCCTGTCAGAACATTCCGCCACTGGCAACAACGTATCATCACCAGTGCCCAGGGTGTAATTGTCCCGGCGTTGCCTTCCCCGGATACAATAGTATCAAAGGGAAATTCAACACCAGGCACTCGAGGAGGTTTTCTGACGTGGCACCCCAACCTAACTCTTTTTTTTTTTTTTTTACATGGGAAATGCTTACGCATACCCACTGCAAGTGTTGATAAGCGTCGACTCCGCACCGACTAAAACCCCATGGTGGTCGCTGCATCAATGTCAAGTGAGGGGTCGCGGATCTCCGTAAGGAACGCAACCGCAACCCCTGCGCTTCGCTGGGATAGCTCGTCCTGGGCGCGAGAAGATCGCACTCCCCAGAACCTCGCGGAACTATCACGACGACACGGTACCACGTCGTGCCGTCGTCCTCCTCGGGGTCGCTATTACTGGACGGTCGGAGCCCTACTCCGATCGCGTCAGCGACCCGTAGGGCCCCGTTTGGTGGTAGGGGATCACCGGGAGGGCTGTGACGAGGCGCGCGAGCGCGCCGCGTCGGCCCCGTCTTCGAGCAGGATCGGTCCTCTCTATCTCTGCCTTCGGCAGCCTCCCTTTCGACCATTACGGTCTCGCAGAAGGAGGCTACGGCCCTCCACGCCGGTTCCCGCGCAGCATCGCCGACACGACTGCTGGCAGACAGGTTCCGTCTCGAGTGTGACCGACCAAGCACCCGCTGCTCGGCTTCCTAATGCCGGGCAAGCAGCGAGCGTGTGCGATGCGGAGTCTTGGTCGTTGCCGCCACAGTGGAAGCAATTGCCGTCGTCATGACCGATCTCTACTACTGCGTAATCAATCACCGAAGCAACCGTGCCTGCGATCACCTGCGTAAGTCTGTAGGTGAGTCTTCCTTCTCGTCGCCGCATCCAGGCTTCGAAGACGGGCAGAAATGCCTCGACGACGCGTTTGCGCGCATAGTGCTCCTCGCGGAGCCTTGCGCGCCACGTCGCGAATGCGATACGTCGTTCCTCGCTGCTCTTTACCGCCTCGAGCGTCTCTTCTGGCTCGCCCTCACCGCCTTGTGGACGCGAATTCGGTGATACACCCTCGCGTCCATGTCCGCCAGTATATCCAGAGGTGCCGAGCCAGGATTGTCGCTGCCTCAAACGATACCGTCCGTATCCTCGTGGTCGACCCGTATGGCCATCCTACGCTGGACGCTGTACATTTTCGTCCTACAGCGTCGGATGGCCAGCCTCTTCGCCCAGATGGGCGCTCCCCGCACAAGGCTACGGATCGTACGACCCCAGCGTAGAGGCGGCGGATCTCTCAACTCGGTCCCCGGAGATTGGGCAGCAGTCTGTGCATAGCACCCGCTACCCTCGATCCGGGGACCAGGCGCTCGAAATGCTCTTCGAAGCCCCAGCGACTGTCCAGAGGAGGCTCTAGGTACTTCATGCGTATCGGCTCCACTTCCCCAGACTCACCTACCGGACGACGAGTCGGTGGTTCCTGCCGCGGCAGCTTAGAACCATAGCGCCTGGTCTTGTGAGGCGCTACCTCCAGTCCCAACTCGTAATTTGGCGTGACGACGATTTCGCCCCAAGCTCGGCGAGACTCTTTGGTCCTCTTCGAAGGAGTCCCGCTGGCGACCACCAACGTCGTCAGCGTAACAGATGACATTAACGCCAGCGGGGAGCCTCGACTCGCAGAACAGAGTCGTAGGCGAGATTCCACAGTAACGTGGCCCAAACCGACCCCTGTGGAACCCCACACTGGACTCTCCGGATCCTCGTACCGTCTCGGTCCACGTACAAGATGTACCTGTCGCGCAAGTAGTCCGCGATCACGCCGCAGGTAGTGGAACACCATGGTGTACAAGTCCTCCTTATCGCGTCCCAGGGCAGGGCTGGAAGGCGTTGACGATATCAATGTTAATCGCCAACGCCACGCCGCCCTGACACAGCCTGCTCCGACAGGGAGCGGACGCGCAGAACCGCGTCGATAGGTGGAACGCTCCTGCCTGTCCTGAACTGGTTTTCGGCGAGATCGGGACCGACACGTGACAGATGCCCGTTGAGACGGGCGGCGTTCCCTGAATAACTGCCAGCCCCGTCCAACAGGCATGGGACGGTACGCAGAGGGAGAATCTGCGACTCTGTCTGCTCCTCTTCAAGAGGACCAGTCGGCCTCCCTTCCAGGCCCTCCCAGGGGAACGAGGTGTGAGCCACGGAGGCAGCTGGGTGAACAGCTGCCTCCCAGCCTGTTCCCGAGGGTAGCCAGACTAACACCCAGACCCGGCCGGGACTCCGCCGGTCCCGGCGCGGGTGTTCCCAGCTCCTCTCAAGCGGCACACGGCTCGGTCCAGCTCCCAAAAGTGGTCACCCCCATTTCTGCCGCCACACCAATGACACGAAGATTGGGGTAGACCGACTTGACCTCCTGACCCTCCGGAAAGAGCGCGAGCTAATCACTCTCTCCCAAGAGGGCTGGACGCTTTCATCACCGGGGCGTCCAAGGACGGAGCTTCTAGCACCATCCCACGGACGCCCCCACGGATCCCTTCCTGCCGAGTCCCTCCAGGAGCTCTCTCTCCAGGATCGAGACTATGCTGCAGACGCTCGCCCGCAACGCCTTCGTGGCCGCTCGATACACCCCGGTAGAGTCTGGCTATCTCCTCACTCGGAGCTTCACTCTTCGCCTCCTCCTTCTGGGCTCTGGTGTACTGGCGGCGGCTCCGCAAGCAGATCGCTCGCAGCCCGCGATCCTGCCGACCACCAGTACACACCGCTCCCTGCGCTTTCAGGCGACCGGTCCGGGCATCGACGTCACAAATACGCGTCAATGTGTCCCGGAACCAGTTCGCTTCCACTTCCGGATCGGACGGAACCTTCGGCGCTTTCATCGCGGACGTTGGCGGCGTCTCGAGCAAATTCCCGGTCTAGCCGCTTTGAGACACCAACGTGTGACTGCCTTCCGGCGGTGGCTGGTGCCGCGTCGGGCGGCGGATTACCGACAGGCCATGGCGGTGGAGTCGGATAACGACCACCTCCTCTGCAACCCGCCAGTCTGACAACAACATGCGCATCGCAGCCCAAGTAAGATCCACGACCGACTCCCGCCACCGCATCGCATTAAAGCATGGACCCTGATACAATCGGAGGTCCAATCCAGCCATTCCATCGTCTCTCCCTTCGGACTGTCGCGTTGGATTCCCACGCCCTGGAGTGGGCGCTGAAGTCTCCCTAGACACCGGACGGACGAGGGAGGCACCAGAAACGCAGAGTGCCACCCTCGTCCAGGTACAGCTGTAGTCGGCGAGCATCTCGCGGGAGAGACGTAGCAGCCAACTATGGCCAGGGGCGCCCTATCATTGCAATGCGTAACGAAGCCCTGACCCTTCCCAATAGGGGAACAGGGTGGGACACCCACCCCCAGTAGACGCTTCATTGAACTCCAGCTCATCACCGAACCAGCGAGGGCGGTCCGGCATCGCATAGGGCTCCGCCACTGCCAGAGTAACTCCCCACCCGCAATGGTCTGCATAACAAATGCTGAGCATTGCGGCAGTATAAGCACTCTGGAGGACCTTTGAGGTGCGTGAACAACCCGCCACGCCCGAGCTTAGTGCTCGAAGCCGCGGCTGGTGCCGCCGGGACTGCCATTACGCTTGTGGAGGCAGGAGGACCTCCCTTTGTCCTTCCTACCTCTCTTCTGTGGTGGGCGCACCTCCTTTACCCAGACGATGGTTAGAGGGCGTGCCCCAGGTCCGAGCACAGTGGACATTTGAGTGCAGTTGCTCAGTAACTCCCAGCTCCGTGCCCGGTCTCCGCACAAGCGTAGCAGCGCGTCTGTTCACCTGGTTGGTTAGGACACCTACTGCCTGCGTCCCTTTTTCCAGGCACTGGAAGGTGCATGGCCTGGGTTCCAAACAGCTCTACCTCGAGCAGACATCTCAGCCCACGCAGGACATGCGTCCGGCGGTCACCAACTTGTGCACCGCTGCTGCGTGGGCACTGCAGGCCTTCCAGCACGTGCCCAAACGCATAAAAGTTCGGGTGGACCTTCTCCAACCTTAACGTCGTCCACTGAACATCCTCCAAGTGCTCTTAGCCACAGCCGCGACCTCGCTCTTTCGGGCTGATTTAAAATGTCGAGGTCCTTTCACGCGAATGTCGTCCGACTTAACCGGGCGGCTAATTCGACATCCTCCATCTCGGAAAGGACCTCACGTATTTTGCGCCGCGAGACCGTCCGCCTCGAGTTGCACTCGGGACCGCTGATCTCCAACAGAAGACCAACCGGTCACAGCCCGTTTTGGCGAACAGTTTCGATGCCGATATCCGCCTGATCTTCGACTGGCTACCCCCATTACTGCATAATTAATGGAGGAGCCTGTGTCGGCAGCGTAACCGTCACGGCAGCCGAGGACGGGACGCGTTTGGGCCTTGGACCCCTTTGTCGGCCCTTGCGTAACAGGCGCCACTGGCTGCTGGGTCTTTGGGTTTTTGCCTTTTTGGCTACCTGTGCCTGGCGCGCGACGTGCTTGCGGCACTTCCTCGTCATAGTGGCTGCGGCCGTCGTAGCCGCCACTCGGAGGCAACCGGCTAACGGAGGGTGGGAGGGTTTTCCTTCTTCTTTGGACTTCAAGGAGTGCGCCTCCTGCACCGTGCTTTCGCGGATTTGTCGCAGCACTGGTACCGGGCACTTCGCGGTGCGTTCTCGGGCCGCACTCCTAAGGGAGGCCAGCCGTTCCTCTCCGGAAAGATTTTGCCCTCGAAGGCCGCCAATTCTTACGAGGCTCCCAAGGCTCCATCAGCCCTTCCTCTGCGTTCTTAGTCCCGGAGCGCTAGGGGCCTGCTGAGGAGGTACGGCTGCTCCGAGGTTCCTCTTATCCGGAGAGCTGAGCTCCTCCGAAAGCCTCCCCCACCTTCGTCGAGAGCTTCCGGCCAATTGCGAGCTTAGCTCAGCGTTCTCCCGCTCGAGCCTCTCGACGTTGGGGCTGGGCCACCTTCGTGCCAGTTCTCCTGACGTGGCCGCTTCCACAAATCGGGTCGCCATTCGCTGTGTACGAATGAGCCTTGAGGTTGCTCCGATTTGCTCTGGCAACCTTGTCCACCGCCACAAGGGACGACCGATGAAGGTATCCAGGTCCGTGGTAGATTTGGTCTCCATCTCCCGCCCAGATCTTGCGGGTTTTGGCCAGCTCCAGCCCTCGTCAGGCTTTGGGCCACCGTCGGATCCCAGATATCCTCCTCGTCAGCGACCACCTCCGTGCGTCCGTGCCTGAGACTGCGACTGCTCTGAAATTTGTCAGCCACGATACAGTCGCAGGCTTGGCTCTCCTCTTCCCGTTTCTTGTCCCGGTGGACAATCTCCGAGGCTGCGTGGACCTGAGCGAGGCATCGGATTCCGGCCGTCACTCACTGCCCAAACCATAAGGCGTACTTGACGCGCAAAAGCGTCCACGCCTGTCCCGTGCCGCCGGGGCTACTGGTCCCGCAGACACCATCTTCCTCCTGGGCCTAGTCCCGATGTTGAGGGACCGTCGATCGTTATTAGCACCCAAAGGCTTTCACGAGCTTCCTCTCTTGCCTTTGGTAATTCCATAATTATTCCTAATGAGTTAGACGAAATAAAATGTCGGTTCCGGGTGACGCCTATTCCAGAGAGACAAGGCTACTTGCTGTGGGGGTCGCCTGGTACCCACAGGTTTTCAAGACTCGTCTGATTTTTTATAGAGGTTTACCGCGGGTCGGCCGGTTAAGGTAAGCCCTCCGTCTGCCAGACTTCGACGTACCCCACACCGTCAACAATGCTGGGGTCCTTGAAGAAGTACAATACGGCGCGCTGGGAGCCGACGTAACTCCCTCAGTTTTGACGGTTGAATGCCCGGTGGCAGTGTGAGTGCACACCGAGCTCGTCCTCCCTATGAGCATTAGGCACTGGAAACGATATACGTCACCAGTTCCCAATACCTACCATCATTTGTTGCCTTTCCCGATAATTTGATCAAGGAGAAATGCAACCTCCACTCCGCGCATTGGCACTGAGAACGACGTATCGCCACCAGTCTCAATGCACACTCCTTTTCATTTTGCCTTCCCGATACTTTGATCAAGGAGAAATGCAATTTCACTCGCGTAATAGCAACTGAGATGACGTATCGCCACCAGTCTCCAAGCCTGCACACCTTCTTTTGCTGCCTTCCCGGATATGGAAATCAAGGAGAAATGCAACTCTCATCTGCACATTGGGCACTCGAGGACGACGTATCGTCACCAGTTCTGCAATGAGCACCTTTCTACTTTTGCTGCCTTCCCGGCCACTTTGATCAAGGAGAAATGCAACTCCACAACGCTCGATTTATTGAGTGCCCGGCGGCAGTAAAACGCACACCGAGCCTGTCCCTTCCACTATTATGAGCATTAGGCACTGGAAACGATATATCGCTGCTGCGTCTCAATACCTAATTATCATTTGTTGCCTTTCCCCGGATTCAGAAATCAAGGAGAAATGCAACCTCCCACAAGCTCGATTTATTGAGTGCCCGGTGGCAAGGTAAAACGCACACCGAGCCCGTCCCTCACACTGTGAGCATTAGGCACCGCCAACGACGTAATGCCGCCACCAGCTGCCCTAATGCACACCTTTCATTTTGTTGCCTTTCCCGATATCACTTTGATCAAGGAGAAATGTACTCCGCGCATTGGGCAACTGAGAACGATGTATCGTCACCAGTGCCCACGTGCGTACCATCAGCCTGGTCGTTTTCCTCCGGATTTGGAAATCGGGTGAAATGCAAACCCCTGCCACCCACAGAAGTGCCTCCGCTTATCAGAGGGACACGCAGAGCAGCTATCCCTGCGCCAGAACATTCGCCACCGGCAACGTAAGTCAATGGCGTCTAGGGTGCACGTCCGGCAGCAGCCTTTCCGGATACAACAGTATCAAAGGGAAATTCAACGACCAGGTGTTCTCGAGGGAGTTCTTCTGACGGCACCCACCCCAACCTAACCTAACCTAACAACCTAACCTAACCTTTTTACATGGGAAATGCCTGTGTATGCCCTGTGGGGCAAGATGCGTCACCTGCACCGACTAAAACCCCATGGTGTTCCACCTCATCGCGGGCGCTGGCGGGGCCACGGGAACGCCTCGCACACCTCCGCGACCCTGCCTGCGCTGGCCGGCAAACCGGCCCTTCTCCGGGAGGACATCTCCCTTCCACTCTTCAGGCGGCGCGCCGGAACGGACGCGCCTTCCATCTGGCTCCTCCTCTGTAGGTGTCGGACTCCCCGAGTCCGCCCCCAGAGGCCATGCTGGGGCCAGGAAAGCACTAAGCATACCCAGCCCCTGTGGTGGATCTTGGTCTGCGGTCACTGCTTGACCGATACCCGGCTGCGGGAGGACAGGGAGAGCGCGGCAACGGTGCACCGACAATTCTCTCCCCGCGGCCCCACCACAGCTGCATCACGCGGTGCGACCCCCGCTTGAGTCGCGGAGGATAGGAGAGCGGCAACGAAACACCGACACTCCTCTCCTCCGCGACTCCGCCCTCGGCTACTGAGGGGTGGAAGACGGCCTCGCTCCGCCACATCCGCCCCCAGTTCACCGACACGCATCCGAGGTTAGCTCACAAAGAGCCCACCCGAGTGGCCACCCTCGGGCCGGTCTTCAGAGCGCCTTAGGCCGGCCATTTGGGTTCCTCTTAGTTTCACCGTGGGTGACCAAGCTACTTGAGCCACTTCGCTTTTCCCCCGCTACGACATTAAAAGCGAGAAACCTCTCGGGGAACCTTTTTTTTTTTTTACATGGGGAAAATGCCTACGCATACCCACCTGCAGTGATGGTAAAGGCTGCGTCGGACTTGCACCGACTAAAACCCCATGGTGTTCCGTGGCACCTTCGTCGCGGTATGGCGGGGTTAGCGAACGCTTTCTGCACACTCCGCGACCCCTGCTCCGCAGGCTGGCCGGCAAGCTGCCTCCTTCGGGGAGGACACCCTCCCCCTCCACCTCCCCTTCCTGCAGCAGCGCCGAACACGGACGCGCCTTCCATCCTTCTTCGGCCTCCCTTCTGTAGGTGTAGCCCAGTCCCCCGAGTCCGCCGCCTCCCCCAGAGGCCAGGAGCCAGGAAAGTCCCAGCCCCCCGAGTGGCGGATCTGGGTGTTAGCCAGCTGCCAACCACGCCTGGCCGCGGGAGGGCAGGGAGAGCGGCAGATCAACCGACACTCCACTGGAACCTGCACCCCACTACGACCGTACCAGCGGTGTGACTTCGCCAGAGCCGTGGAGGATAGGGAGATACACTACTCTCTCCCTCCGCGACTCCGTCTCGGATGCGGAGGGTGGGCGACGATGCGTGGTGCCTGCTGGGCACAGTCCCCACCGCTGGAATTCCCCATTCCCCGATTCTCCACCAGCTGCGGATGGTGCGGGCACGGCCCTCACTCCGTCCATCCGCACCCCGCAGCCCACCGACACGCAATCCAGGGTGTGGGCCCAGCCTGCCTCGCCCGGAGTGGCCTCCCCGGGCTGGCCACCTTAGAACGCCTTAGGCCGGCCATTTCAGTTCCTTCTTAGCTTCACCGTGGTTAACCCACACCACGGTTAATTTTTGCCCCCGCTACGACAAAGCGGAACCCTTCGGGGGTCGGGGAACCTAACCTAACCTAACCTAACCTAACCTAACCTAACCTAACTCCAATCCCAACCTTTTTTTTTTTTTTTTTTTTCGTGGGAAATGTTTCACGCATACCGCCCCTCGCGGGACGAGGGCGGGTTGGCGTCGGACCTGCACCGACTAAAACCCCATTTGCGTCTCTGCTCCACCCAAGTACTGTGCACATGCGGGTACGCTGTGAGTATTCTTCCGCGTGCACAACAAAGTGCGGTGCCAGTTGTGCGCCCCGGCAGATTCTGGGTCTCCGTTTTGAGAGCGCGCGGGAATACCGGGCGCGCTCACCCGCTGACCTTGCCTGATGGCGACTTCCCCGAGTCCATCACTGAGCCGGGTAAATCGGAGTATGCCCACGCTCTCCTGCTATCCCCTGCGGCGGCTGTGGAAAGGGTCCTGGGGTCGTGGGACGGTTCCTCCTCCATCGGTTGGCTGGCTGGCTGCCGAGGTGGCAACGGGCGGACTGGCCTTCCTTTTCCGCCTCTTTTGGTTTAGGCAGAGCAGGCCCTCCTCCCATCCCGGTGGTCCGCTGGGCGGCGACGCACACGGCATTGGCCTGCGGGTGGCGGAGCACTGCACCGCTTCGTAGGCTGTGGTGGGCTGACCGCTACAGCGAAAGCAGAGCTCCCCCCGGTCGACTGTAGCGTCGCACTGAGCCCCCACGTGGCCCGCCTTCAAGACAACACGGAAGCACCTCAGTGAAGGCTCCACCAGCTTGACCGCGGACGCTACCCAGGGATACCATATAGGCGCCCAGTCGGCCACCTTTTGGCGGTGGCAGCCACGGGACCCAGGCTATTCCAAGGCCCGCGGGATGTACCGCAGATCTCGCTTTCGCACTTCACAGCTTCCTTGGACAGCCGCCAGCCTTGTCACAGCCGCCACTACCTGCTGTGGCAGAGTCATCCAGACCGGAGACCTTGATCTCAGCAGTCTCGCCGGTCTGATGGCGACGCACCCGCTTGCCCGCCGCCAAGCAAGCACTTCTGCCTGCTTTTAGCGAGGCGTCCGCCTTTAGGTCGCTGTCTGCGCCAGGATTTCGAACATCTGAGCCCCCGTGGCGCAGATGGAACGCATTCTGGTTGGCGTACCGAGGGGAGGCCAGGTTGACCTTGGCCTTCGCCTCAGTAATAATCCCGATGGGTGACGCTCACGCCGAAGCCTCCGGCTCTAGGGTCACCACCACCGCAGAGGATCTCGGAGTGGAAATTTTCACCGCCTTCTGCGGGTTTGCCAACACTCTTGACCGCCTTCCCCCCGTTTTCAGGCCCTTCCTCACCACCGTAGTCCACGGCAAGTGGACTGTGGTGCTGGTGGCAGAGGATGGGCCCCAGCTGCCGTCTGACCTGCTTCGAGCCCGCCCGCTTTGGGTGTTTCTAAGGCGGCACCTGCAGCGACAGCCGATGACACTCAGCTGCCTTGGCCAGGCGGTTTTGGCGACAACCGGTGCCTGGGCAGGTGCAGGCAGGACGCGGGACTGGGCACCCGGGTTCCGTCCCCCATCCGCCGCCAGTGGAGGGCGAAGGCGCTTCCCGGGCAGGAGACGATCCTCCGCCAGTGAATCCTGCTGGATCATTGACCACCTGGTCAATGATCGAACGCACGATTCCTCCTTGCCCGCTCCTCTGTGTGTTGGCTCAAGGCGGTCCACCTGCATCCGCAGGTATGCCACCTCCTTCTCAATTCGGACACTTCGCCTTGGAGGCGAGCGTTGTCCGCCTGCAACTTCGTCGTCTCCTCTGAGGATTGAAGCGGCGCTGCAGAGTCTTAGTGTCTCACTAACAGTCTCGTAGCCTCCTTCTTCAGCGCCTTCACCCAGATGCCCGTCCAGGTTCTTAGACCTTGTGGCCACCATGGAGATGACGCCGACGCTGTCCTCAACCTCTTTGTAGCCTGATGCCGGCTCGAAGTCGCCATCGTTCGATGAAGACCCGACAGGGTTGATATCCACGCCGGGTACGGGAGCTGACGAGACGACGCGGCGATGTCCGCCTGCCTCCAACCTCTCCTCCTCCTCCTGGCTTCCACCAACGCCATTTTAGCCTGGGCAAGGCCGACGTACCTCTAGTCGTTGGGGTCAACCACGACCCGTTTGGCAGATGTTATTGCCTTCCCCGACCACTTCTACATCTTGGCCCATCGCCGGACCAAATTAATCTCTGCTTCTTTAGTTGACGTTTCTTCCCGCTGCGTTCTCTTTTTCTTCATCGAGTGACTCCATCACTAAGCATAGAGTCGCTCGTGTCGTCATCACTATCCACCCTCAAGTTTTTGTTTTTCAATTTAATTCTCATATCTGTTCCTACCGTTTCGGACGAAATAAAAGGTCGGCCCCGGGTTACGCCATTCCGAGGGCAAGGCTACATACTGTGGGGTCGCCTGGCACCCACAGGTTTTCAAGACTCTCGTCTGATTATTTTATAGAGGTTTACTCCTCGCGGACCGGCCACTAGTGCAGCCTCCGCTCCGCTGCAACTTCGATCGCACCCCCATTATCGTCAACACTGGGGTCTTTGACGAAAATACAGCGGGTTACGGCGCGCTGGGAGAGCCGACGTAAACCCTCATAGTTTTGAAACGTTGAATGCCCGGCGGCAGTGTGAGTGCACACCGAGCCCGTCCTCCATCTATTATGAGCATTAGGCACTGGAAACGATATATCGCCACCAGTCTTAACACACCCACTATCATTTGTTGCTTTTCCCCGGATACTTTGGATCAAGCAGAAATGCAACTCCCCACAACGCTCGACGGTTGAGTGCCCGGCGGCAGTAAAGCGCACACCGAGCCCGTCCCCATTAATTGTGAACATCAGGCACCGCCAACGACGTATCGCCACCAGTTCCCAATGCACTTTCGTTTTTGTTGCCTTTCCCCGGATACTTTGATCAAGGAGAAATGCAACTTTCACTTCGCATTGGGCACTGAGAACGACGTATCGTCACCAGTGTCCACGTGCACCATCGTTCGGCTGCCTTCCTCCGGGGATACGGAAATCAAAAAAGGAAATGCAACCCCCGCCACTCCACTGGGCTGTGCCCTCCGCTTATCAGAGGGACACGCAGAGCAGCTATCCCGTCAGAACATTCGCCACTGGCAACAACGTGTCATCACCAGTGCCCAGGGTATCTTCGTCCCGGCGTTGCCTTCCCGGATGGCCAGTATCAAAGGGAAATTCAACGACCAGGCACTGGAGAGGCTTTCGGGACGTGGCACCCAACCTAACCTAACCTAACCCAACCTAACCTAACCTAACCTAACCTAACCTTTTTTTACATGGGGAAATGCCTGCACGATACCCACTCTGCGGGGGGCAAGGGTGGGTTATGTCGGACCTGCACCGACTAAAACCCCATGGTGTTCCTCCATCGCAGGTATGGCGGGGTCACGGGAACGCTTTCAGCACACATCCGCGACCCCGCCTGCGCCGGGCCGACCAGGCGTGGCCCCCTCTCCGGGGAGGACATCTCCTCTCCACCCTTCCTGCAGGCGCGCGCTGGAACACGGACGCGCCCTCCAACTCGGCCTCCCTCTAGGGTGGGAAGCGGACTCCTCCCGAGTCCGCCCCCAGAGGCCAAGTGGGGCTTCGGTGGAGCCCCAGCCCTGCGGCGGATCTGGTGCCAGGCTCCGCCGCCGACCAACCGCCGCGAGGACAGGAGAGGTGGCAGGATCAACCACACTTCACTGAACCCGGCCCCACCACGGCCGCATCAGCGGTGCGGACCCCGCTTGAGCCGCGGAGGATAGGGAGATACACTACTCCTCCCTCCGCGACCCGTCTCGGATGCGGGGAGGGTGGGCGACGATGCGCGGTACCGGTGCTGGGCCAGTCCCCGCACCGCCACCCCATTCCCCGACTCCTGGCCTCGAAAGCTGCGGGATGGTGCGTAAGACGGCCTCACCCGTCCACGCACCCGCAGCCCACCGACACGCATCCAGGGTGGCCTAGCTCCAGCCTCCGCCCGAGCGGGCCTCGGGCTGGCCTTAGAGCGCCTTAGGCCGGCCATTTGGGTTCCTCTTAGTCACTGTGGTTAACTCCACACCACGGTTACTAAGCCCCCTGCTACGACAAAGCGGGAACCCTTCGGGGGAACCTAACCCCAATCCCAACCCAACCTAACCCAACCTAACCTTTTTACATGGGGAAATGCCTACGCATACCCATTTCCTGCGGGGCAAGGGTGGGTTAGTGCCGGACTCGCACCGACTAAAACCCCATGGTGTTCCAATTCTTCGTCGCGTATGGCGGGGCCACGGGAACGCTGCACACCTCCGCGACCCCACCTGCGCTGGCAAACCGGCTCTCCTTCGAGGACATCCCCTCTCCACTTTCCTGCAAGGCGCGCCGGAACACGACGCGCCTTCCATCTCGGCCTCAGTAGTGGTGGGAAACGGACTCCCCGAGTCCGCCTCTCCCAGAGGCCATGCGGGGCCAGGTGCTACCTGGGCCAACCCAGCCCCTGGGTGGTGATTTGGCCCAGGTGGCTCCACCGCCGATCGATGCCCGGCCGCTGAGGACAGGAGAGCGGCAACGAAACACCGACACCTTCTTCCCCGCGGCCCCACCACAGCCGCATCATGCGGTGCGACCCCGCTTGAGCTCGCGGAGGATAGGGAGAGCGGCAACGCACACTGACACTCCGCGACTCCGCCCCGGCTACTGAGGGCGGCGTGGAAGCGCGGCCTCGCTCCGCCACTCTCCGCCCCAGCAGTTCACTGACACGCCTGAGGCGAGCTCGTTACGAGCCCACCCGGGCGGTTTCCCGGGCCGGCTACAGAGCGCCTTAGGCCGGCCATTTGGGTTCCTCTTAGCTTCACCGTGGGTGACCAAGCCACGGTTATTTCAAGCCCCGCTACGACAAAGCGGAACCCTGGGAACTCTAACCCAACCTAACCTAACCTTTTACGGGGAAATGCCTACGCATACCTTATCGCCCTGCGGGGGCAAGGATGCTGGCGTCGGACTCGCACCGGGGATTCGGGAAACCCCTGGCGGTGTTCCACCTTCGTCGCGTATGGCGGGTTACGGGAACGCTGCACACCTCCGCGACCCCGTTTGCGCCACGGGCAAGCCGGCCTCTCCTTCGGGGAGGACATCCCCTCTCCACCCTCTCCTGGCGCGCCGGAACGGACGCGCCTTCCATCTCGGCCTCCTTCTGTAGGTGGGAAACGGACTCCCCGAGTCCGCTCCCCAGAGGCCATGGGGCCAGGAGCACTAAGCCAACTCCAGCCCCTTGCGGTGGATCTGGTCTGGCAGGCTCCACCGCCGACCGATAGTTCGGTCAGTGATGCGACAGGAGCGGCAACGAAACACCGACACTCCTCTTTTCCCCGCGGCCCTACCCACAGCTGCATCATGGTGCGACTCTCGTTATCGCGGGAGGATAGGAGAGCGGCAAACAAACACCGACACTCCTCTCCCTCCGCGACTCCGCCTCGGCTACTGAGGGCGGGAAAGACGGCCCTGCTCCGCCACATCCGCCCCAGCAGTCCACCGACACGCATCCGAGGCTAGCTCCACAAAGAGCCTGCGCACCCGGAGCGGTTATTCCTCGGGCCGGCCTTCAGAGCGCCTTAGGCCGGCCATCAGTCTCCACTTACTTCACCGTGGGTGACCTCGCCACGGTGCTACTAAGCCCCCGCTACGACAAAGCGAGAACCCTTCTGGGGAACCTAACCCAACCTAACCCAACCTAACCCAACCTAACCTAACCTAACCTTAACCTAACCTAACCTAACCTAACCTTTTTACATGGGGAAATGCCTACGCATGTACCCACTCTGCGGGGGCAAGGATGGGTTGCGTCGGACTCGCACCGACTAAAACCCCATGGTGTTCCACCTTCGTCGCATGGCGGGGCCACGGGAACGCTGCACACCTCCGCGACCTACCTGCGCTGCCGGGCAAACCGGCCTTTCTCCGGGGAGGACATCTCCCTCTCCACCTTCAGGCAAGGCGCCGGAACACGGACGCCTTCCATCTCGGCCTCTTCAGTGAAACGACTCCCCGAGTCCGCCCCCAGAGGCCATGGGGCCAGGAAAGCATCTACACCCAGCCCCTGTGGATCTGGTCTGTGGCTCCACCGCCGACTGATGTCTGGCCGCGGAGGACAGAGCGGCAACGAAACACCGGAGAATTTCCCCGCGGCTCCCACCACAGCCGCACCGCAGACTTTGCTTGAGTCGCGGGAGGTGATAGGAGAGCGGCAACGCAACACCGACACTCTCTCCGCGACTCCGCCTCGGTTACTGAGGGCGGGAAGGCGGCTCGCTCCGCCACTTCCTCCCCCAGCCCACCGACACGCCGAGGCGAGCCTCGTTACGAGCTTCCACCTTGAGCGGCCTCCTCGGGCCGGCCACAGAGCCTTAGGTCACATTTGGGTTCCTCTTAGCTTCACCGTGGTGACTGCCACGGTTACAAGCCCCCGCTACGACAAAGCGAGAACCCTTCGGGGGAACCTAACCTAACCTAACCTAACCTAACCTAACCTAACCTAATCTAACCTTAGTTCCAGCCGACGTCCGAGCCGTCCGCACTGTTTGCATAGTTGCTCCGCGCTCAAAAATAGTAATAAATAATCAGCAACGAATATTAAAGTGCAATATCAAAAGATGCGCCAATACGCCGAACAGTGTGTGGTGTAATTAGTTTTAAAAAGAAAATACATTTTTAAACGGACTGAAACTAAAGAAAAACGTTACTACCGCGCGGTCGGAACATAAAGTGGAACGCTGTGAGATCAGTCGCCTGAACCCCCTGCGTTTTTGTTATTTAAGTAGGGGGTATCAAGGCGCTCCTTCGTGCCAAGTATCGGATTTTCCTGCAAAGGAAAAAGATATAAAGAAAAAGAAAAATCAAGAAACAGGCAACTAATGAACCTGGACTTATGACGTTATTGAGGTTGTGACCTCATAGACCATCCTTCCAGCTCCTCCAGAAACAAAAATCAGGATCCTGATGCAAAATTGAGAAATCTACAGGATGGCTTCGGGTGAGTGCGAAATAACTTGACCCCCAGTGATAAAATCCAAAAGGACAACCTAGACTTTAAAGTTAATTTTATAGACAATATATTGACAATAAGCATGCCAAATTTTAGATTTTTCTGAATAACGGGCTATAGAGTTATAGAAGCTACAAGGACCAAGCCGTAAAAATACCACGTTTTACGTAATTTCAAACCTATTGACTTTTGTGTGTGTCCTTTAAAATTTTTTCAAGTCTAGTAAGTTAAGCCGGTAGAAACAAAATGACATTCAGCAAAAACGGTGAACCTAGCTCCTGCTGCACCCTGATAGAGCCTAGAAATTTTCTAAAACTTACTTCATTGCTTAAAGTGACATCCCGGGCTCTTCTTCGAAACTTCAAATGTTCTAACATCTCTGGCAGGAGCAAGTACAAGGATCTGTCGCATCAAACACCAGAACAAGTCACGACCTGCAAAGAAAAATTCCACGTTTAGTCACTAGCTAAATATCAAACAACAACTTCCTATCGAGGTTCGAGGGATAAGTTAGGGAACCTAGTGCCTAGACATTGATATTAAAGCACAATTTAGCAGCAAAAGTGCATGTAAAATTTCAAACGCCAAAATAAAGGACTTTAAAGAAATAGACAAATAAGTAAAGTGCAAAACAGGGTCAGGAGGGACACAAATCTTTCTAAACAAAGAAAACTTTTTTTATCTTTCCAAACTTCTGAAAAACTTTTAATGCCGAAGTGAAAACAACTAAACACCCTACTTGTGGAACTATTTAGATTTCTGATAAGACATTACCCTCCCCCAAACAGACAGGACAAATTTCATGTCAGATAAATTACAACTTCGCATCCAAGATTGAGCGACTAGGTTGTTAGGTAACCTAGTGCTTAGATTTAGTGATAAGTAAGACAATTTAATAGCATAAGTGTGCAAAGTTTTAGGTTTCTAAAAGACAGGACTAAAAGTTATAGATTAATTTAAGCAAAGCACCGAAACGGGCTAGGAACTATAGAAAAATTTCCGAAACAAAGAAAACTTCTTTTTCATTTCAGAACTTTTTCATTATTTTCCCATCAGACTTATTACATAATAATAGTGCGCTACTGTGATAATTGGAAACGGCGCAAATCGACCAATCTCTACCACTACCACTCGAGTAATAAACTGCGCAAGACTGCCATTCTTCAGTCTATCTATTCACGCCTAATTTCGGCCGGGGCTACCGTTCACTGTGCAATAACCATGACAGACAAGAGCATCACCACTGAGCTTCCTCACTTAGGGCGCCCCTCTACCAAACTCTAGGAGAAAGTCCCTTCATCGCTGCAGGATGGCGCATCCTCTTTAAAGAGCGGCTACGGTGAGAGGAGAAAGGCAATCCAGCGCGGTACAATCTGGAGTACCTCACACCGGATGAGGAGCAGCGCTCAACCTGCAGCGACAGGATGCCTGGCTCTGGAATGGGGACCAAGGACCCTGGAATTTTAAAACGGACGAGTGGTCCGAGGTAGATAGCGTTGAGAGCGGCAGAGAAGTATCCCCCACCGTCTGGCAAAGAACTGGGGTAGCCATGGATCTGGCTACACACCGAGCCAACGAGCCGCTCGCTGGAAAGCGAGGCACTGAAAAGGCTGGTAACATGAAGAGGGAGAGTAAAGCAGAAACCCATGAGTGCCTGCCAGTCATTGTGGTATGAGATAGTGCTGTCACTTTCCTGACTCTCGAGCAAGGCACAGAGTGTCCCAGAGCAGGAAAAGTGCAGGGCGGCAAGGAGCTAGTGCGCTGCGAGAGAGCCTACACGCGCAAACTCAACGAGATCCAAACAGAGCACACTGCTAGGATAAAGGAACTCAAGAGCACCCTGGACAACACACTCAGTCTCTGTCGAGTATTAGGATGGTTGAACTTTGAGCCCGACGGTGGTTTTCAATAAAACCATCTCTTACCATCCATAGCAAGACCTCAAGGAGTTGATGTCAAGACCTACTGCCTCCCACTACCCAACAAACTGCACCATCACACGTCCGGGCACACGAGGACGCGAAGCTCACAGACCTGCCTGTCAAGACGGAGCGCGTTGAGGAACAATTGCGGGCAGTTAGAGGGATGGCAGGTTGAATGATGCGCTCTTGCATCGGTCGTCGCACCCTGTTCCCACACATAGCCTCCCTGTGGCAGTCACGGAAAACCGAAACGCACTCGAAGACCAAAAGCGCAGTTGAGGGAAATCACTGAGCTCATAAAAACCCAACACAGTGACACACGCCCACCTCAATTGCCTACACTTACCAGAGAGACGACCTGCAAAAAGATCTTATTGAGTCACTGGCTCCCGTGTTACAATCACCACCTACGCGATGCCGGAAAAAGGAGATCCGCGAACTAAGAGACATCCAAATGGCGTCACCAGAAATACAATTCATGGAGCGGCTGGTCTAGGCTTGAGATGGCAATTAACCGACACAAAAATGAACTGTCCGGACTCCTAGGCCCTGTCTAAATCAGCCATTAAAGCCGCAAACGAGGACAAGAAAGAGCGAAACGAGCCGAATCCCCTGGGGTGATTTGTTAATAATAAACGAAGACTCCAAACCACACCCCAATCCCTCATCCAGACACAACCACCCCTAAGTTCAACATCATGATTGAGTCCATAGATCCCCGCACACCAGCGAGGATATAGTACGGAAAATTAAAACGGAGTCAATGTAGTTGAGAAAGGGATAGGATCTCGGCCATCAGAAACCAAAGAACCAGAAAGTCGGTTACCTGTACTTCGAAAGAAGAGCGCCAGAGCTTCAACGATGCCTTAAAGCTTGCTGATAGGCAATCTCCTCGGCTAAGCAGCTTGAATAAGTCTCCGCTCATCAAACTTGCTGGCGTGGCTAACGACCTCGACGACCTCAAGCTTGGCTGAAGCGGTAATTACAAACGGGCCAACTAATAAGCGGGTAAATGGAGAAGAATCACAGCGTCAGAGAGTGATCAGGTGAACCAAAGGTCGCCATAACGCACTGACTATTGTTCTGGGAGATAAAACCCGAAATGTATGCTTTTAATCAACAGAAAGGCGAGAGTTGATACCAGATTGTAACCGCCACACCAATCCCCAGTGACAATAATGTTTCAAGTGCCTGGGCTTTGGTCACCTGGCCAGGGATTGCAACAGTCCAACTAACTGCGGTTACCGTTCAGACGCCCATGATACTAGAGCTGCTCCGGCACGTACAGGACCGCCCCGCTGCACTAACTGCCTAAAATCTAATGTTCTGCAGACGCCACACACCCGGCTTACAGCAGCGAGCAGCGGAAGTGTGGCAAAGTGGGACAGAATGGCAAGAGCCAGTGTCAGCCATTGTTAACGTTAAGGGCCCCATGAATACCAACAATGGCGTCGGCTGTCCTCCTACAATAACCTGTAAACTCTCTCCAGGCCAACCTGGGAGGGGCTTATGCCGCAACCAAGGAGATTTTCAACACCATCCATGGAAGGTTACGCACTGCTCCTCCCTTCCTCAGGAACCTTTACGTTGGCAGCAAGAACCACTTAACCTGTTCTGCGAGGGTTATACAGTGACTCAGCCAGACCGGGACCTGTCAAGTCTGTGGTAGTCATCTTGCAAGACTCGCTGCAGATCTCGCTGAACAGAGCCTTATCACCAAAAACATTGTGGCTTTCAAAATAGAACTGGGGATAGACATAGGAGTGATCAACTTGCTACCTGAGGGCAACCATAATATCGACGATGACCTCAAAACCCTAGACCTCTACCTGGACAATGGCAACGCGGAGAGTCCTGATCGCAGGGGATTCAACGCAAAAGCCCCTGCGGGGAAGTCCTACGACACGCTAGCAGAAAGGTTGCAGATTTTGCGAGCAGAGGGCTAAATATCCTAAATCGGGGATCCACCCCTACCTTCTACACCCTGAGGGACGGAAGGTTTATGCCAGTTGTATCGATGTCAATAATGGCGGTCTCCACCGACCTCCTTCCGAATGCCGAAACTGGAAAGTCGACCCGACTTCGGGAACCTTTCGACCACAGACTGATCACCTTCGATCCTACGCTTCAAACTCGAAACAACATTAGACCTAAAACCCGCTACAAGGACCTATAACACGGGTAAGGCAGACTGACTAAGTTCCGACAACACTGCCCATCGAGTTCAGGCGTAGTGGGATCGAGGTCAGCGCTCTGGATGCAATCACTAACGACCGAGACCCTTGACAAACAGCTGTAAGCCTCCAGGAAAGTAAGCCAAAAGCCTGCGAAAATTCGATCCCCAAGATCAAAGACAAAACCGCAGCCAGGCTCACACTGGTGGAATCGTGAACCTGATTCTCACAGAAGAACTGTAAGGAGACTCCGCAGAAAAACAGCGCTGCAAACAACTGCAGAAGGCCTTTCGTGATAGCCGACTATCTGCGAGCTAAAGAGATCGCAAACAGAAGATCCAGTCGGCTATCACGGAGAGCTGAGGAGCTTCTGCATGACAGGACAAGGAGGACCTTTATGGGAACGCATCTACCGTGTACTTAAGGTATGTGGCGAACGAAGGATGACATGCAGCTTACGGACTTACAGGCAAATCGCTCTCGCCTGAGGATTCGGCGGCCCCATTGGCCAGAACTTTCTTCCCCTTAGACGAACTTGGGAGCGACACTGGGGAGCAACGGAAGATTAGGACCACAATAGAAAACCTATCCTGAACCGCTCAGATTCTAGCGAGATTTGTCTGTTCACCCAGGACGAAATCAAAATGTCCTACTTTCAATGAACCCCAAAAGGCCCCGGGCATGGACGGCTTTACGGCGGATATCTGCCAGAATGCCTTCCAGGCTGAACCCGCCATCTTTGCAGCTATCTATAATACATGTCTCAGAGTTGGACACTTCCCAACACAATGGAAACTGGCGGTAATCAAAGTCATCCCTAAACCTGGTAAAACTGACTACAGTCTACCAAAAGCGTACAGACCAATCGGATTGTTCCCATTTTGGCAAAGCCCCAAGATGATCACAATTAGAGTAGACCGGACCCTGGGCAACGGATGCGCCCTTAGCCCCAGGCAGTATGGTTTCCGGCCCCGCGAGGGACGGAGGATGCTCTCTATGACGCCATGACGGTCATTAAGGAGGGACTGAAAAATAAAAATTGGTCGTAGTCATGTCCATGGACATAGAGGGCGCCTTCGATAACGCGCAGGCCGGCATCTTATTCCAATTACTGGAAAGGAACCTAGATCACAAGACCCTGAGGCTGGTCCTCAGAAGGCTACCTCTCGGACAGAAAATTGAGCTCCGTTACGGGAACCCGAGTAGTCCGGAACACTAATAAAGGCTGCATTCAGGGCTCAACCTGCGGACCACTACTCTGGAACGTCCAGCTTGACCCGCTTCTCCAGGATGCTGAGAACCTGGAAGCCCACGTCCAGGCGTTCGCCGACGACATCCTCGTAGTGGCAACGGCTCACGACACCCAAGATTTGAGCGCAAACCGTCTAGAGCCCTAGACTTACATCTAAAATGGGGAAAATTACAAGATGCGCTTTGCCGCTCAGAAGACACAGGCTATTCTCATCACCAGAAACCTGGCACCAGAGGCCAAAGGTGGTTTTGGGGAACCGATATTCCACTTACTGGTAGCCTCAAAGTTCTGTGGTCTTATAATAGACAATGAACTTAAACTTTGGCCAACATATCGCTGAAAGGCATAATAAAGCCATCTCCATTTTCAAATCCGTCTCTAGGCGGCAAGCGCCAACTGGGGATTAAATAGCGACATTTTGCGCACCATCTATAGAGTGGTAGTCGAACCCACTGCTGTACGCGGCGAATGTCTGGGCAGAAGCTAAAGTAACAAAAAGAGAACCGCCAGAAATTGGATAACATTACAAGAAGCTTTGCCATTAAGATAGCTAAGGCACATAGAACTACGTCCACAATTGCCTCAACCATAATGGCGAACATCCTGCCCTTGGACCTGCGTGCGGAAGAGCAGGCAAAATTGTTCCTTATAAAAAGAGGCAAAGACCTTCACGGACTCCCTGGCAGAACCCTTCTGGAGAGCAGGGTACATCCACTCCAACTCCCACATCCAGCAATTCAAGGAAATTTAGAGAATTCCTGGAGATTAGAGAAGCCGGCGATCTCCAAAGATCGACAAAGATGTAACCCAAATCTACACTGACGGGAGCAAAGTGGAAGGTAGAGTTGGGGCTGCGGTGTCGGTTTGGTGCGACGACTGCGAAAAGACTAGTTCCACCCTGAGTCTCCGACTACTGCAGCGTTTTCCAGGCAGAGTTGGCTGCGATAAGACGAGCACTGGGACTGGCTGAGAGGCCCAAGAAACAAAATCGGATCTTGATACTCAGTGACTCCAGATCGGCCCTGCAGAGCATCTGCGACCCGACATCCCTCCACCCTTGGCCTACGAAATACGGGAAAAGATGGACAGCCTGGCTCTTAAGGGCCTTGAAATAAAACTGGCATGGATCAAGGCGCATGCTGGGTTACCGGGGAATGAAAGAGCGGACAAATTAGCGAAGACAGCAGCTCTTACAACCAAAAGGAAACCCTCGTACGACCACTTCCTTCGCAAAGCGTACCATCAGAGAGGAAACGCTCACCATCTGGCAGGAACGTTTCATTTCATATAAGTCCAACATCGTTGCCTTCGACGACATTAGGGTTGCGTACAGTGTTCGGTGGAGCATGGACCACTCCAATCTTAGATCTCAAATTTTTACTGGTCATGGAGGGGTCAAGGATCAATTCTACAACGAATTGGCGTGGATGATCCATTCTGTGCTTGCGATGGAGAGACCCACGAGACAATCGCGCACGTCATAACCAAGTGCCCACGCTTCGCCATACTGCGTCTCAACTGCGAGCACAAAATGGACCATACCATCGCCGAGGACACCATAGTGCGAATAGTGCGGAATGAAGACACCCGCGAGGTCTTCATTAACTACTGCTTGACTGTAATGCGCCGAGTAGCAAAAGCAAAACGGTCAACCGTAGTTAGTTAAAACGCTAATCCAAAAGTGAATTAAAATCCTTAAAGGAAAAATCCATCTGATCCTTAATCTAAATCTAGTCAAATCTTAATTCTTATTATCTATATTATTCATGATCAATTCTACCAAAAATGCTTATCATTTTTATTCAATTGTAATTAATTAAACTAATCCTATTTATTGTCAATTGTTTATTGTTTATCTTTAAATGTAATCACACCAACCCATTGGCCTTAGCCACTCAAATTAAAACTTTAATATTATTTTGCTCAATTTAACAAGCATTAATTTAGCCACACCACAGGCTATGATTTACTCTTACCTTTGCTAATATTAGCCTACCCATGAACTTGCGAACCCACGCCTTTGTTGTAATCGCAATAAATTGTAATGGTTCCGAGTACTGCTGCTTGTCTCCTGAGTGAAACAGGCAGTCAAGAAAACTCGCAAACCAAAACCACTTATCCAATGCTACCTTCCAGTCTATCTAGTGACAAGAGTAAATGTAATATAAATATTTGTAAATTAATTAATAACATTTAAATATAATTGTATTGTATCGAATTTTAATGTGTATAAAATATATTAAGCTATATAAATTATAGTTAAGTCTATTGGTGTGCAAAATGTAAAATTGAATTTCTACTTGTAAAATATTGCTAATTGTAACGTCGGCCAAGACTGAAATTAATAAAAAAAAAAAAAATAATAATAATAATAAACAAAACACACTGAAAAAATTATTTCCCTTGTCTTAATCCCTAGAATAAATGATGCTGCATAAACAATAGCAGCAGGGCCGGCGAGAATTAAAAAACCTAACCTAACCTAACCTAACCTAACCTAACCTAACCTTTTTACATGGGGAAATGCCTACGCATACCCACTTCTGGTGGGGGGTGCAAGGATGGCTGGCGTCGGACTCGCACCGACTAAAACCCCATGGTGTTCCACCTTCGTCGCGTATGGCGGGGCCACGGGAACGCTTTCGCACACCTCCGCGACCCTCCTGCGCTGGCTGGCAAGCCGGCCCCTCCTTCGGGGGAGGACATCCCCTCTCCACTTCTGCAAGGCGCGCCGGAACACGGACGCGCCTTCCATCTCGGCCTCCTCTGTAGGTGGGAAACGGACTCCCCCGAGTCCGCCCCCCAGAGGCCATGGGGGCCAGGAAAGCACTAAGCAAACCCAGCCCCCTGCGGCGGATCTGGTCTACGGCTCCACCGCCGACCGATGTTCGGCCGCGGAGGACAGGGAGAGCGGCAACGAAACACCGACACTCCTCTTCCCCCGCGGCCCCACCACAGCCGCATCATGCGGTGCGACCCCCGCTTGAGTCGCGGAGGATAGGGAGAGCGGCAACGCAACACCGACACTCCTCTCCCTCCGCGACTCCGCCTCGGCTACTGAGGGCGGGGAAGGCGGCCTCGCTCCACCACTTCCACCCCCAGCAGTCCACCGACACGCTTCCGAGGTGAGCTCATTATGAGCCCTCCTGGGCAGCCACCTCGGAGCCAGCCACCAGAGCGCCTTAGGCCGGCCATTTGGGTTCTCTAGCTTCACCGTGGGTGACCAAGCCACGGTTACTAAGCCCCCCCGCTACGACAAAGCGAGAACCCTTCGGGGGGGAACCTAACCTAACCTAACCTAACCTAACCTAACCTAACCTAACCTTTTTTTTTTTTTTTTTTTTTTTTTTTTTTTTTTTTTTTTTTTACATGGGGAAATGCCTACGCATACCCACCCTACGAGGAGCAGGTGGAGTTATGTCGGACTTGCACCGACTAAAACCCCATGGTGTTCCACCTTCGTCGCGTATGGCGGGGTTACGGGAACGCTTTCGCACACCTCCGCGACCCCGCCTGCGCTGGCCGGCAAGCCGGCCCCTCCTTCGGGGGGAGGACATCCCCCTCTCCACCCCTCTCCTGCAAGGCGCGCCGGAACACGGACGCGCCTTCCATCTCGGCCTCCTCTGTAGGTGGGAAACGGACTCCCCCGAGTCCGCCCCCAGAGGCCATGGGGCCAGGAAAGCACTAAGCAAACCCAGCCCCTGCGGCGGATCTGGTCTCCGGCTCCACCGCCGACCGATATTCGGCCGCGGAGGACAGGGAGAGCGGCAACGAAACACCGACACTCCTCTTCCCCCGCGGCCCCACCACAGCCGCATCATGCGGTGCGACCCCCGCTTGAGTCGCGGAGGCTAGGGAGAGCGGCAACGCAACACCGACACTCCTCTCCCTCCGCGACTCCGCCTCGGCTACTGAGGGCGGGGAAGGCGGCCTCGCTCCACCACTTCCACCCCCAGCAGTCCACCGACACGCTTCCGAGGTGAGCTCATTATGAGCCCTCCTGGAGCGGTGGTTGAATTCGGGCCGGCCACAGAGCGCCTTAGGCCGGCCATTTGGGTTCCTCTTAGCTTCACCGTGGGTGACCAAGCCACGGTTACTAAGCCCCGCTACGACAAAGCGAGAACCCTTCGGGGAACCTAACCTAACCCAACCTAACCAACCTAACCTAACCTAACCTTTTTACATGGGGAAATGCCTACGCATACCCACTTCTGCGGGGGCAAGCAGGTTATGTCGGACTTGCACCGACTAAAACCCCATGGTGTTCCACCTTCGTCGCGTATGGCGGGTTACGGGAACGCTTTCGCACACCTCCGCGACCCCGCCTGCGCTGGCCGGCAAGCCGGCCCCTCCTTCGGGGGAGGACATCCCCTCTCCACCCTTCTGCAAGGCGCGCCGGAACACGGACGCGCCTTCCATCTCGGCCTCCTCTGTAGGTGGAAACGGACTCCCCGAGTCCGCCCCCAGAGGCCATGGGAGCCAGGAAAGTCCCAGCCCCTGCGGCGGATCTGGTCTACGGCTCCACCGCCGACCGATGTTCGGCCGCGGAGGACAGGGAGAGCGGCAGGATCAACCGGCGCTCCCGCTGAACCCGCGGCCCCACCACGGCCGCATCAGCGGTGCGACCCCCGCTTGAGTCGCGGAGGATAGGAGATACACTACCTCCTCCGCGACTCCGTCTCGGATGCGGAGGGTGGGGGCGACGATGCGCGGTACCGCTGCTAACAGTCCCCGCACCGCCACCCCATTCCCCCGACTCCGCCTCGGCTGCGGATGGTGCGTTAAACGGCCTCACTCCGTCCATCCGCACCCCGCAGCCCACCGACACGCATCCAGGGCGGGCCCAGCTCCAGCCCGCCCGGAGCGGCCTCCTCGGGCCGGCCTTAGAACGCCTTAGGCCGGCCATTTGGGTTCCTCTTAGCTTCACCGTGGTTAACTCCACACCACGGTTACTAAGCCCCCCCGCTACGACAAAGCGGGAACCCTTCAGGGGGGAACCTAACCTAACCTAACCTAACCTAACCTAACCTAACCAACTTAGCTACGGTGGAACCAATAATCCTGTACGCCGCTAGCGCCTGGGTTTCGGCCGCCCAAAAGTTGGGAGTAAAGCGAGAACTAGGAACGGTGCAACGCGGGATTGCTCAGAGAATCTGTAAGGCGTATCGCACCGTTTCGTTGAACTCAGCGCTGATCCTTGCTGGGTTACTCCCATTGGATCTTCGCATTCGGGAGGCTGCTTCACTATACGAAGCCAAAAAGGGGGGTAATAAATTTGCGTTGGAGGACAGGGAAGTTGAACGGATGATTTCAACCTTCGTGAATCCGCATCCTGCTGAGCGTACCGAGTTTGAGCTGCGTAGCCTGGTAAACGTAGAAGACGTCAAGGCGCTCAATAACCTCGAGATATGTATATATACAGACGGTAGCAAGATCGGAGGGAGAGTAGGTGCAGCGATCTCCGTATGGAACAGCGAATCTGAAATCAGATCCCGAAAACTTGCTCTAAAGCGAACTATTGTACGGTATATCAGGCTGAGCTCCTCGCGATATGCAAGGCTACTACCGAAATTAGGACACTGAATGCATCTACATTTGGTGTCTTTAGTGACTCCATGGCGGCTCTGTTATCCATCACTAACTACGACTGCTTGCATCCCCTGGCCGTGGAAATCAGACAAAATATAAATATTCTGTCTAACCAAAATAAGAGAGTATCCTTGTTTTGATAAAGCCCACGCAGGACTTGCCGGGAATGAAGAGCAGACACGCTAGCAGCCGCCTTGGGATCAAAACGGAAAAATGACTACGACCTCTGCCCAATCTCCAACGTAAAGTGCAGGCTCCGTTTGGAGTCATTGGGTGTATGGAATACAAATCACGCTACCTAGATGGTAACACGGCTTCCGTAACTAAATTGTTCTTCCCGATGCGACGGTGGCATACGGGACAATAAGGAAAATGCACATTGACAACTTATGCACTCAGGTATTAACGGGGCACGGCGGGTTCTCGGAATACTTAAATAGATTTAAGTGTAAAGACAACTCGTCGTGCACCTGCGATCCGGGATACTCCCGAAACCGTTCCCCATATATTAAGTTTTGCCCTCGTTTTGCTACACTGCGACTCAATGTAGAGCAGTTATTGCAAACCGCAATTGTACCTACAAATTACGGCAATAATCTCCAGCAAGAGTCGTGAGTCTTTCATCGAGTACTGCACCAAAGTTTGTAAAATAGCTATAGAAAATAATAAAATATAGAATAGTAATATATGTTTACATAATATTATGTATATTATTGTATAACATATGTAAAGTAATTGTATAAGAAACTCTGCAGTAGATAGCAATATGAGTAAAGATGTAGTAAATAAATAAGTTCATTGCCCTGTTTGTAAATAACCTGTAATAGAAAAAAAAAAAAAAAAAAAAAAAAAATAAATAAATAAATAAGAAATAAGTTGGGTAACCCACCCACAAGAAGTAAAAGTGAGAATGAATGACAGATAGTTCTAGTAGCAGCATGAATAGTATCGCCTCGCGAGAACTGGTATGCATGATAACACGAAGACATAGGCTCCACCATGTTGGAGGAAGGTGTTATATTTAATAAAAAAACCTAACCTAACCTAACCTTTTTTTTCACGATGAGGGAAATGCCTACGCATACCCGCCTCGCGGGGCAGGGGCCGGGTTATGTCGGACTCGCACCGACTGAAACCCCACGGTGGTCGCCACCAACGCTCGCGAGGGGTCGCGGGATCTCCGTAAGGAACGCAACCGCAACCCCCTGCGCTTCGCTGGGATAGCCCGTCCCGGGGCATGCGTGAAGATCGCACCCCAGAACCCTCGCGGAACTATCACGACGACACGGTACCACGTCGTGCCGTCGTCCTCCTCGGGTCGCTATTACTGGACGGTCGGAGCCCCCACTCCGATCGTCAGCGACCCGTAGGGCCCCGTTTACGGTAGGGGATCACCGAGGGGCTGAAGAGCGCGCGAGCGCCGCGTCGGCCCCGTCTCCGAGCAGGATCGGTCCTCTCTCTTTCCCGCTCGGCAGCCTCCTTTCGCACCATTACGGTCTCGCAGAAGGAGGCTACGGCCCTCCACGCCGATTCCCCGCGCAGCATCGCCGACACGACTGCTGGCAGGGACAGGTTCCGTCCGATGTGGCCGACCAAGACCCGCCGCTCGTCTTCCCACGCCGGGCAAGCCGCGAGCGTGTGCGTTGCGGAGTCTTGGTCGTTGCCGCCACAGCAGAAACAATTAGTCGTCGCCTCGTGACTGATCTTACACAGGTAATCACCGAAACAACCATGCCCGGTGATCACCTGCGTAAGTCTGTAGGTGAGTCTTCCTCCTCGTCGCCGCATCCAGGCTTCGAAGACCGGCAGGAATGTTTCGACGATGTGTTTGCGTGCATACCGCTCCTCACCGAGCCTAGCGCGCCACGTTGTGAACGCGATACGTCGTTCCTGCCGTTTCACCGCCTCGAGCACCTCTTCTGGCTCACCACCACCGCTCTGTCGTAGGACGCGAATCCGGTGATACACCCTTGTCCGCCAGTTTATCCAAAGGTGGAAAGCGAGCCTGGATTGTCGCCGCCTCGAACGATACCGTCCGGTATCCTCGTACGACCCGTATGGCCATCCTACGCTGGACGCTGTAGATCTTAGTCCTACAGCGTCGGATGGCTAGCCTCTTCGCCCAGACGGCTACGGATCGTACGACCCCGGCATAGAGGCGGCGAAATTCCTCACTCGGTCCCCCGAGATTGCGCAGCAGTCTGTGCATAGCACCCGCTACCCTCTCGATCCGGGGGACCAGGCGCTCGAAGTGTTCTTCTAAGCCCCAGCGACTGTCCAGAGTGGAGGCCCAGGTACTTCATGTACCGCCCCACTCTGACTTCAGACTCACCTACTCGGACGCACGAGTCGGGTGGTTCCCGCTCCGCGGCAGTTTGTGGAACCATAGCGCTCGGTCTTGTGAGGCGCTACCTCCAGTCCCAACTCGTGGACTTTGGCGACGACGATTTCCGCCCCAAGCTCGGCGAGCTCCTTGGTCCTCTCGAAGGAGTCCCCGCTGGCGACCACCAACGTGTCGTCCGCGTAGCAAACGACAAAACGCCAGCGGGAGCTCGACTCGCAGGACAGAGTCGTAGGCGAGATTCCACAGTAACGGGCCCAACACCGACCCCTGTGGAACCCCACGCTGGATCTCCTCCGGATCCTCGTACCGTCTCGGTCCATGTACAAGATGTACCTGTCGCGCAAGTAGTCCGCGATCACGCCGTGCAGGTAGGGGGGAACACCATGGTGTACGAGTGCTCCCCTAATCGCGTCCCAGGGCAGGGAGTTGAAGGCGTTGACGATGTCTAGACTTATCGCCAACGCCACGCCGTCCCGGGACACAGCCTGCTCCGACAGGGAGCGGACGCGCATAACTGCGTCGATGGTGGAACGCTCCCGTCGGAAACCGAACTGGTTATCGGCGAGATCGGGACCGACACGCGACAGATGCCCGTTGAGACGGGCGGCAAGAATTCTCTCGAATAACTTGCCGGCCTCGTCCAACAGGCATATGGGACGGTACGCGGAGGGAGAATCTGCGACTCTGTCTGCCTTCTTCAAGAGGACCAGTCGGCCTTCTTTCCAGGCCCTAGGGAACGAGGAGTTACGGAGGCAGCTGGTGAACAGCTGCCTCAACCTGTTCCCCAGGGTAGCCAGACTCAACACCCAGACCCGACCGGGAATTCCGTCGGGTCCTGGCGCGGTGTTCCTGCCTTCAAGCGGCTCACGGCTCGGTCAGCTCCTGCTCGGTCACCCCATCTCGTCTCTCCACTCCCACGAAGATTGGGGTGGACTGAGGGACTTGACCGGCCTCCGGAAAGAGCGAACTGATCACTCCTTCCAAAAGGGCCGGATCGAGTTTCCGTCACCGGGGGCATCCAGGGACGGAGCTTACCTAGCACCATCCGATACGGACGCCCCCACGGATCCTCGTTGAGTCCCTCCAGGAGCTGTTCCCAGGACCGAGACCGAGCGTTGCAGATGGCTACCTGCAACGCCTTCGTGGCCGCTCGATACGCCTCGTAGAGTCTGGCTATTTCCTCACTTGGAGCTCGCCTTCGTCTCCTTCGGGCTCTGGTGTACTGGCGGCGGCTCCGCAAGCAGATTGCTCAATAACTAGGTTTAGGTCTGAGAGGACCTCCCGCAATTTTGCCGCCAACCGGTCCGCCTTTGGGTTGCATTCGGGACCAGATATCTCTAATAGGAGACCTCCAGTGACTGCCCGTTTCTGCCGGACCGTTTCAATGCCCAGGTCAGCCAGGCGAATCTTGGACTTGGCCACCTCCATTACTTTGGCATAGGAGATGGAGGTGCCAGTCGGCAAGGTAACCGTTACGGCAGCGGTGGATGGAGTGCGTGTGACCTTCCCCTTCTTTGCTTTACCCTTAGTGGGCTTAGGGGAGGTCATCGCAACGGGAGCCGCTTGCTGTTGGGCCTTGGCCTTCCTTGGCTTTTTAGCCACCTGTGCCCATGTGCTCGCGGGCAGCTCTACCGACATTAGTGGTATCGGCGCAGCCACCGGAGGCAGCTGCGCCACTGGCGGGTGGGATGGCTTCTTGGTCTTTTTTGTCTTCCGCGAGTGGGGCGGTGACGGCTGCACTGCCTGTGACAGCGGATGGGCTTCACTTGCGGAAGGCAGCTCTGGCTGACCTACCAAGGGGGGCCGAGTTGCCCTCCCTCCAAGGATTTTCGCCTCAAAGGCAACCAGCCTTGCCTCCACAAGAGCTCCCAAGACGCCCTTTGCCGCAGCCTCGGGCTCTAGCGTCACCACCACAGCAGAGGATCGCGGAGTCGCAATCTTGACCGCCTTTGGTTTGCCAACATTTCTCGTCACTTTGCCTTCCTTGGTTTTGAGCCCCTTCCTAAGCACTGTAGTCCATGGTTGGTCCATAGATTCAGGTGCAGGTGGCAGGGGTCGGGACTCAACTGCCTTCTTTTTACCCTCCTTCCCACGTTTCGGGGCCACAGGAGGCCCTGCGGCTGTCGGCTTAACGCTAGCCGCCTTAACAGACGGCTTGGCAACAGCCGGTGCCTGGGAAGATGGTGAAGGTTTTGACGTGGGACCGGGCACTGTCTCCTGTCTCCTATCTGCCGCCAGTGGAGGGCGGAGGCGCTTTTCAGGCAGCAGGCGATCCTCCAGCGCCGCGAACCTAGCGTTGATCATTGACCCTACCTGGTCAATGATCGAACGCACGAGCTCCTCTTTGCCCGCTCCCTCGATGTGTTGGCTTGGGCGGTCCATTTCCTTCCGCAGGTCAGCCACCTCCTTCCTCAGCTGCGTCACTTCACCTTGGAGGCGAGCGTTGTTCGCCTGCAGCTGCCTCGTCTCTTCGGAGGTACAGCGTCTCTGCAGAGTTTCGGTGACCTCGCTCACATTTTCTGCGGCCTCTTTTAGCGCCTTCACCCAGATGCCCTTCAGGTTTTTAGACCTAGTGGCCACCGTGGTGATGACGCGGCCTTTATCCTCTATCCTCTTTTCAGCTCCGCCGCCGTTTCGAAGTCGCCATCATTAGACGACGACTCCGACAGGGTTGTTATCCTGCCGGCGCGGAGCTGTCGAGACGACTTTGCGATCTCCGCCTCCGCTTCCACCCTCAGTTCCGCTTCTTTAGCGGCTACCAACGCCATTTTGGCCTGGGCGAGGCCGACATAATGCCCCGAAGTTGGGGGCCTCCCTCGACCTCTCTTGGCAGATGTTGTTGCCATACTGGCCCAGATTTTCCATGTTGGCCCGTTACCGGACCAGAGCCACATCCTTCGTCCATAGATGGACGTTTCCTCCTAGCACTTCTTCTCCCCTCGTCAAGTGACTCTACGCTCAGCATAGAGTCACTGTCGTCATCGCTATCATTATCAGTCCGTTTTGTATGATTCATTTTTTCCATATTTGTTCCCACGATTATAGGACGAAGTAAAGGTCGGTCCCCGGGTGACGCCTATTCCGGTGACAAGGCTACATACTGTGGGGGTCGCCTGGTACCCACAGGTTTTTAAGACTTCGCTGTCTGATTTTTTATAGAGATTTACTCCTCGCGGGCCGGCCAGTTAAGGCAAGCCCTCCGCTCCACTGCACTTCGACGTACCCCATTATCGTCAGCACTGGGGTCTTTGACGAAAGTACAGCGGGTTACGGCGCGCTGGGAGAGCCGACGTAACTCCCCAGTTTTGGACGGTTGTGTGCCCGGCGGCAGTGTGAGTGCACACCGAGCCCGTCCCTCCACTATGAGCATTAGGCACTGGGCACGATATATCGTCACCAGTTCCTAATACCCACCATCATTTGTTGCCTTTCCCCCGGATACAGAAATCAAGGAGAAATGCAACCTCCCACAACGCTCGATGGTTGAGTGCCCGGTGGCAGTAAAAGCGCACACCGAGCCCGTCCCCCACACTGTGAGCATTAGGCACTGCCATCGACGTATCGCCACCAGTTCCCAATGCACACCCTCATTTTGTTGCCTTTCCCCCGGATACTTTGATCAAGGAGAAATGCAACCTCGCATTGGGCACTGAGAACGACGTATCGTCACCAGTGCCCAATGCGCACCATCGTTCGGTTGCCTTTCCTCCGGATATGGAAATCAAGAGGAAATGCAACCACCCTGCCACTCCGCTGTGCCCTCCGCTTATCAGAGGGACACGCAGAGCAGCTAAAGCCCCCCCCTGTCAGAACATTCGCCACTGGCAACAACGTATCATCACCAGTGCCCAGGGTGCACCGTCCCGGCGTTGCCTTTCCCCCGGATACAATAGTATCAAAGGGAAATTCAACGACCAGGCACTCGAGGAGGTTTTCTGACGTGGCACCCAACCTAACCTTTTTTTTTCGTGGGGAAATGCCTACGCATACCCACCCCTGCGGGGGCAAGGATGGGTTATGTCGGACTCGCACCGACTAAAACCCCATGGTGTTCCACCTTCGTCGCGTATGGCGGGGCCACGGGAACGCTTTCGCACACCTCCGCGACCCCGCCTGCGCTGGCCGGCAAACCGGCCCCTTCTCCGGGGGAGGACATCTCCCTCTCCACCCTCTCAGGCAAGGCGCGCCGGAACACGGACGCGCCTTCCATCGGCCTCCTCTGTAGGTGGGAAACGGACTCCCCGAGGTCCGCCCCCAGGCCATGGGGGCCAGGGGAAGCGCCAGCCAGCCCAGCCTGCGGTGGATCTGGTCTGCGGCTCCACCGCCGACCGATGTTCGGCCGCGGAGGACAGGGAGAGCGGCAACGAAACACCGATATTCCTCTTCCCCGCGGCCCCACCACAGCCGCATCACGCGGTACGACCCGCTTGAGTCGCGGAGGATAGGAGAGCGGCAACAAAACACCGACACTCCTCTCCCTCCGCGACTCCGCCTCGGCTACTGAGGGCGGGAAGACGGCCTCGCTCCGCCACATCCGCCCCCAGCAGTCCACCGACACGCATCGAGGTTAGCTCACAAAGAGCCCACCCGGAGCGGGCCACCTCGGGCCGGTACTCAAGGCGCCTTAGGCCGGCCATTTGGGTTCCTCTTAGCTTCACCGTGGGTGACCAAGCCACGGTTACTAAGCCCGCTACGACAAAGCGAGAACCCTTCGGGGACCCCAACCCAACCTAACCTAACCTAACCTTTTTTTTTCGTGGGAAGTTTACGCATACCGCTCCCCTGCGGGGACGAGGGCGGGTTGCGTCGGACTCGCACCGACTAAAACCCCACGGTGTTCCTTCGCTCCACCCAGAGTACTGTGTGTACGTGCGGGTACGCTGTGAGCATTCTTCCGCGTGCACAGCGGGTGGCGGCCAGTTGTGGCCCGGCGGGCTTTGCCCTGTGTTGAGAGCGCGCGGGAACACCGGGCGCGCTCTCACCTCGCTGACTCATACGAGCGACAGACTTCCCAGGTCCATCCTCGAGTCTGGGGGGAATCGAGGTATGCCTACGCTCTCCTCATCCCCTGCGGCGGCTGTGGAGTGGTCCCGGGGTCGTGGGACGGTTCCTCCTCCATCGGCTGGCTGGTCGGTTGCCGATGTGGCGGCAGGCGGACCGGCCTTTTCCCGCTCTTTGGTTTAGCAGAGCAGGCCTTCCCTCCCATCCTGTGGTCCGCTGGTTTCTTCGCGGCGACGCACGGCACAACGCGGGGTAGCGGGGCACTGCGCTGGCCAGGCTGACCACAGCGGAAGCAGAGCTCCCCGGTCGACTGCAGCGTCGCACTGAGCCCTCACATGACCCTTCCTGGGCATCGGAAGCACCTCGGAGGTGAGGGCTCCACCAGCTTGACCGCGGATGCCACCAGGATACCATAAGGCGCCCGTCGGCTGCCACCTTTGGCGACAGCCACGGGCACCGGACCCAGGCCATCCCAAGGCCCGCGGGTACCGTGCAGGATCTCGCTGCACTTCACAGAGTCCTTGGGACAGCCGCCAGCCTTCGTCACAGCCGCCGCTACTTCCTCTGCTGTGGCAGAGTCATCCAGACCGGAGACCTTGATCTCAGCTGTCTTCGCCGGTCTGGATACCCGCACTCGCTTGCCCGCCGCTGCGAGCACCTCGCTCAGCTTTTGTGCGAGGGCGTCCGCCTTTTGTCGCCAGTTCGCGCCAGGGATCTTTTCCTCCGCCTCCAACCTCAGCTCCCGCTTCTCTTGCTGACACCAACGCCATTTTGCCTGGGCAAGGCCTACGTACTCCCCTGTTGTTGGGGGTCGCCCTCGGCCTCCTTTTGGCAGATGTTCTTGCCGTACCCAGGCTTTTCCACTGTCATGGCCCGTAAGCAGGCCAGAGCTACATAATGTGTCCATAGAAGGATCGCTTGCCCGCCACTGTCTTCCATCTTCAAGCGACTCTACGCTCAGCATAGAGTCACTGTCGTCGTCGCTATCTTGTTCAGTCCGTTTTGCAAAGTTCAGTTTTTCCATTTTATTCCCACGATTAAGGTCGATAAGAAAGTCGATCCCCGGGTGACGCCTATTCCGGAGACATATACTGTGGGGTCGCCTGGTACCCACAGGTTTTAAGACTTCGCTGTCTGGTTTTATAGAGTGATCCTTCTCGCGGGCCGGCTAATTACAAGCCTCCGCTCCACTGCACCTCAACGTACCCCATGATCGTCAGCGCTGGGGTCTTTGAAGAGAGTACAGCGGGTTACGGCGCGCTGGTGGAGCCGACGTAACTCCCAGGTTTGGACAGTTGTGCCCGGAGGCAGTGTTGCGCACACCGAGCCCGTCCTCCACTATGAGCATTAGGCACTGGAAACGATATATCGTCACCAGTTCCTAATACCCACCATCATTTGTTGCCTTTCCCCGGATACTTTGATCAAGGAGAAATGCAGCCTCCACCCGCACATTGGACACTGGGGAACGAAGTATCGTCACCAGTTCCCAATGCGCAAATCAATCGGTTGCCTTTCCTCCGATACGGAAATCAAGAGGAAATGCAACCCCAGCCACTCCGCTGTGCCCTCCGCTTATCAGAGGGACACGCAGAGCAGCTTATCCCCTGTCAGAACATTCGCCACTGGCAACAACGTATCATCACCAGTGCCCAGGGTGCACCGTCCCGGCGTTGCCTTTCCCTGGATACAATAGTATCAAAGGGAAATTCAACGACCAGGCACTCGAGGAGGTTTTCTGACGTGGCACCCCAACCTAACCTTTTTTTTTTTTCGTTATCGGAAATCTTCGAAGATACCCTGCCTCCTGGGGTGAGACAGGTTATGTGGGACTTGTAACCACTAAAACCCCCCCGGTGGTCATCCTCAGTGCATTTAGAGGGGCTCCGGGATCTCCATAGGAACGCACCGGTGCCCCTCTGCACGGTGCCTGAGCACATCCCTGGGGAGGAAAAAACCTCCCCTAGCACCCTCGCGGTGCTACGGCAACTCGAGACCACTCCGAGTTGCCGTCCTTCCCAGGTGCTTCCCGGGTGGTCAAACCCCCACCCTGATCACCCGCGAACCCGAAGTCCCCTTTAGTCGCCTTGTACGACAGGCAGGGGTACCTTAGCCCTATTCTTATGCCCGGGACTAAAGGGCTGACCCCAACCTAACCTAACCTAACCTTTTTTTTTTTTTTTTTTTCGTGGGAAATGCCTACGCATACCCGCCCTCGCGGGGCAAGGGCGGGTTATGTCCGGACTCGCACCGACTAAAACCCCACGGTGGTCGCCACCAACGCTCGCGAGGGGTCGCGGGATCTCCGTAAGGAACGCAACCGCAACCCCCTCGCGCTTCGGGCTGGATAGTTCCGTCCTGGGGGCGTGCAAAGACTGCACCCCAGAACCTCACGTTCTGCACCGCCAGACGACGGTACCACGTCGTGCCGTCGTCCTCCTCGGGTCGCTCATACTGGACGGTCGGAGCCCCTACCTGATCGTCAGCGACCTGTAGGCCCTGGGTTGTAGGGGATCACCGATAGGAGGCCGTGACGAGGCGCGAGCTGCGCCGGCCCTGTCTCCGGAGCAGGATCGGTCCTCTCTATCCTCTGTCGGCAGCCTCCTTTCGACCATTACGGTCTCGCAGAAGGAGGCTACGGCCTCCACGCCGGTTCCCCGCTCAGCATCGCCGACACGACTGCTGGCAGGGACAGGTTCCATCCGATGTGGCCGACCAAGACCCGCTGCTCGTCTTCCCACGCCGGGCAAGCTGCGAGCGTGTGCGATGCGGAGTCTTGGTCGTTGCCGCCACAGTGGAAGCAATTCGCCGTCGCCTCGCGACCGATCTTACAGGTAATCACCGAAGCAACCGTGCCCGGTGATCACCTGCGTAAGTCTGTGGTGAGTCTTCCTCCTCGTCGCTGCATCCAGGCTTCGAAGACCGGCAGGCAGGAATGCTCCGACGACGCGTTTGCGCGCGCATACTGCTCCCTCGCGAGCCTTGCGCGCCACGTCGCGAATGCGATACGTCGTTCCTGCCGTTTTGTCGTTCGAGCGCCTCTGGCTCGCCACCACCACTCTGGCGTAGGACGCGAATCCGGTGATACACCCTCGCGTCCATGTCCGCCAGTATATCCAGAGGTGGAAAGCGAGCCAGGATTGTCGTTGCCTTCAAACGATACCGTGCGGTATCCTCGTACGACCCGTATGGCCATCCTCCTCTGGACGCTGTAGATTTTCGTCCTACAGCGTCGGATGGCCAGCCTTCGCTCCATAGATGGGGCGCCTGCAATAAGCATGGATCGTACGACCCCAGCGTAGAGGCGGCGGACTTCCTCACTCGGTCCCCGAGATTGGGTAGCAGTCTGCATAGCACCCGCTACCCTCTCGATCCGGGGACCAGGCGCTCGAAGTGATCTTTGAAGCCCCAGCGACTGTCAGAGTGAGGCCCAGGTACTTCATGTACCGCCCCACTCTGACTTCAGACTCACCTACTCGGACGCACGAGTCGGGTGGTTCCCTGCTCCGCGGCAGTTTGTGGAACCATAGCGCCTCGGTCTTGAGAGGCGCTACCTCCAGTCCCAACTCGTGGACTTTGGCGACGACGATTTCCGCCCCAAGCTCGGCGAGCTCCTTGGTCCTCTCGAAGGAGTCCCCGCTGGCGACCACCAACGTGTCGTCCGCGTAACAGACGACATTAACGCCAGCGGGGACTCGACTCGCAGAACAGAGTCAGGCGAGATCCTTCCACAGTAACGGGCCTAACACCGACCCTGTGGAACCCCACACTGGATCTCCCTCGGATCCTCGTACCGTCTCGGTCCATGTACAAGATGTACCTGTCGCGCAAGCAGTCCGCGATCACGCCTCGCAGGTGAGGGGAACACCATGGTGTACGAGTCCCCTAATCGCGTCCCAGGGCAGGAGTTAAAGGCGTTGACGATGTCGAGACTTATCGCCAACGCCACACCGCCCGGGACACAGCCTGCTCCGACAGGAGCGGACGCGCAGAACCGCGTCGATGGTGGAACACTCCCGTCGGAAACCGAACTGGTTTTCGGCGAGATCGGGACCGACATGACATGAGCTGAGGATGCCGGGCAAGAATTCCTCCTGAATAAACTTGCCAGCCTCGTCCAACAGGCATATGGGACGGTACGAGGGAGGCACTCCAGTGACCTCTGTCTGCCTTCTTCAAGAGGACCATTCGCCTCCTTCCAGGCCCTTGGGAACGAGGTGGAGCAACGGAGGCAGCTGGTGAACAGCTGCCTCAGCCTGTTCCCCGAGGGTAGCCAGACTCAACACCCAGACCCGGCCGGGAATTCCGTCAGGTCCCGGCGCGGTGTTCCGGCCTCTCAGCGGCCCACGGCTCGGTCCAGCTCCTGTGCGGTCACCCCATCTCGTCTCTCCACTGCACGAAAAATGGGGGTAGACTGAGGATTTGACCGGCCCTCCGGAAAGAGCGAGCGAATCACTCTTCCCAAGAGGGCTGACCGAGAGTTTCTGTCACCGGGGCGTCCAAGGACGGAGCTTCCTAGCACCATCCTGTACGGACGCCCCACGTGGATCCCCGCTGGAGTCCCCTCCAGGAGCCTTCCGCGACCGAGACCCGGCGCTGCAGATAGCCGCCTGCAACGCCTTCGTGGCCGCTCGATACGCCTCGTAGAGTCTGGCTATCTCCTCACTCGGAGCTCGCTCTTCGCCTCCTTTCGCTTTCCCCTGGTACTGGCGGCGGCTCCGCAAGCAGATCGCTCGCAGCTCCGCGATCTCGCCGACCACTCCAGCAATACACCGCCCTGCGCTTGTAAGACCGGTCCGGGAATGACGCGTCACAAATACGCGTCATCGTGTCCCCGGAACCAGTTCGCTTCCCACTTCCGGATCGGACGGAACCTCTTCGGCGCTTTCTGGCCATATTGCAACGTTGGCGGCGGCCCCGAGCAAGTCTCGGTCTAGCTGCCACGCCAATTGCCGTGACTGCCTTCCTCGGCGGTTGGTAACAGCGTCGGGGCGACGGATTGCAAGACGAAGGAAAATATGGCGGTGGTCGGATAACGTGACCACCTCCTCTGCAACTCCGCCAGCCCGACAACATGCAGCCGCAGCGGGGAGCCGCCCGCGTAAGATCCATACCGACCGACTCCCTGCCACCGCAGCACGTTACGGACCCCATCTGCCAATCGGAGGTCCAATCCAGCCGCCCATTCCATCACCGTCTCTCCTTTCAATCGTCGCTGGATTCCCCACGCCCTGGAGTGGGCGCGAAGCTCCCAGACGATCGACGGACGAGGGAGGCACCTGCGAACGCAGAGTGCCACCGTCCAGGCATTAATTCCTGCAGCTTCATAACTTCCTGTGAGAGACGTAGCAGCCAACTATACAGGTGCCCTACTGCACTGCAACGAAGCCCTGGGACCCCTTCCCCAATAGGGCGGTGGCACACCGCACCCCCGTAGACGCTTACGGGAACCCAGCGCCCATCGCTTGTCCAGGAGGGTGGTCCGGCACGGCATAGGGCTCCGCCACTACTGCAAGAGCAAATCCCCACCCCGCAACGGTCTGCATAAACAAATGCTGAGCATTACGGCAGTGGTTTAGGTTGCTCTGAAGGACCTTGAGGCGAAGAGGCCTACGCGATCTCCATCTCGAGCTTCAGTGCCGGGGTTGCGGCTGGTGCTGCTAACTGCCGCTACGCTTGTGGGGGCAGGAGAAGGTGGTTCTCCTGCTCTTGATTCGCGGGGCGCACCCCATCACGACGATGGTTAGAGGGCAGTTCAGGTCCGGCGTCAGTGGACATTTGAGTGCAAGAGTTTTGCACCCTGGCCCCAGCCCGGTTTCCCCACAAGCGTAATAAGCGCGCTCCGGTTCACCTGGTTAGCACCTGCCACCCACGCCCCTTCTCCAGGCACCGGAAGCAGTGCATGGGCCTGGGATCTAAGAGCTCCACCCCAGCAGATCCCAGCCCACGCGTACGCCCGCGTCGCCCGCCACTTCGCAGTGCCGCTGCGGGCACTGCACCAGCACGCCTGAGCAGTACGGGTGTTCGGTGGACCTCTCCGACCTTCACGTCGTCCACCGAACACCTCCAGCTCACAGCACCGCCGCCGCGACATCGCTCGGCTGACGGCATCGTCGAGGTCCTTCACGCGAATGTCGCTGACTTGACCGGGCGGCCACCTGGACGTCCATTTCGGAAAGGACCTCCTGCATTTCAGCTCGCGAGACCATCCGCCCTCGAGTTGTAATCAGGACCGCTGATCTCCAGCAGACCACCGGTCACAGCCCGCTTTGGCGGACGGTCTCGATGCCGATGTCCGCCAGCCTTATCTTCGACTTGGCTACCTCCATCACTTTTGCGTAAGTGGTAGTGGAGGAGCCAGTCGGCAGCGTCACCGTCACGGCAGCTGTGGACGGTGTGCGTATGAGCTCGGCCTTTTTGGTTATTGCCTTGGTGGCCGCAGGGGCTGCTGGCTGCTGGCTCAGGCTTTGGCCTTTGGCCACCCAGCCCACGATGCTTAAGGGAACCTCCATTAGTGGCCTCGGTGTCACCACTGGAGGCAGCCTGTACACCGGGAGGGTGAGAGGGCTTTTTCACTTGTTTGTCTTCCGCGAGTGACGGCAGCCTCCTGCACCGGCTGTGACTAGTGGCAGCGATTGCACTACACTCGCGGAAGGTTTCGGCCGCACTTCCTCATGGTGTCTGGCTGCCCTCTCCGAAAGATCTTTGCCCCGAAGGCAGCCAACCCGCCTCTACAGAGCCCCCCAGCTGTTCCATGAGTCCGTCGTCTACGTTCCCGGACCCCCGGAGGCCAGGAGATCGCCGAGGATGAGGTATGGCTGCCTGAGGTTCCCTCTAACAATTCTTTCTCGGGAGGGCACCCAGCTCTTCTGACAGCCTCGCCACCTTGCTCGAGCTCAGCCAATTGCGAGCGAAGCTCGGTGTTCTCCCGCTCGAGCCTCTCGACGTTGGGGGCTGGGCCACCCTCCGCGCCAGTTCCGCAGTGGCTGCCTCGACCATCCTAGCCGCTATCCGCAGGCTGTGCACAAATGTACCCCTTGCTAAGCTGCCAGATTTGCCGCAACCTTGTCGACCGCCAGTAGATTGACCGGATGCAGGCATCCAAGTCCATGGTCGATTTGCCTTCCATCTCCCGCTCAAATCTGCGGGTTTTGGAAGGCTACCTTCGCTCTCGTTTTGACTGGGCCAACAATCCCAAATCCTCCTCGTCCTCCATCTGGGCCTCCCGTGTCCGTAGCTACAGCAACGACCGCCTGAAATTTATCGGCCGCCACTGTAGCAGGCTTTCTGGCCCTCTCTTTCTCCCAGTCCTTCCGGACACCTCCGAAGCTGCGGATGTGAACGACGCATCTGACCTGTTGCCGTCGCTCTCACAACCTAAACTTGCAGGTAGGGCGCACAAATCGCCCCTGCCTGTCTCGTGCCGGGACCGCTGGTTCCCTCGACACGGCTACTACCCGCCATTTTGGCGCGATGTTAATGGAACGGCCACTGCACCGGCATTCAGCGTCCTTCGCCAAGTCTCCTTCTCTCTAGGTTTTTGATCTTTCCATGACAATTCACGAGTTAGGACGAAATAAAATGTCGGTCTCTGGGTGACGCCTATTCCAGAGACAAGGCTACATACCGTGGGGTCGCCTGGTACCCACAGGTTTTAAGACTTCGCTGTCTGGTTTTTATAGAGTGGATCCTTCCGCGGGCCGGCCAATTAAGTAAGTCTGCTCCGTTGTATTCTCGACGTACCCCATAATCGTCAACGCTGGGGTCCTTGAAGAGAGTACAGCGGGTTACGGCGCGCTGGGAAAGCCGACGTAACTCCCCAGTTTTGGATTTGTTGAATGCCCGGCGGCGGTGTGAGTGCACACCGAGCCCGTCCTCCACTATGAGCATTAGGCACTGGAAACGATATATCGTCACCAGTCAATACCCATTCATCATTTGTTGCCTTTCCCCGGATACTTTGATCAAGGAGAAATGCAACTCATCTTCCGCGCATTGGCACTGACAACGACGTATCGCCACCAGTTCCCAATGCGCACCCTCATTGTTGCCTTTCCCCGGATACTTTGATCAAGGAGAAATGCACTTATTCGGCGCATTGGGCACTGAGAGCGACGTATCGCCACCAGTTCCCAATGCGCACCTCATTTTGTTGCCTTTCCCCGGATACAGAAATCAAGGAGAAATGCAACCTCCCACAACGCCGATTTGTTGAGTGCCCGGCGGCAGTAAAACGCACACCGAGCCCGTCCTCCACTATGAGCATTAGGCACTGGAAACGATATATCGTCGCCAGTTCCCACAACCACCATCTTTGCTGCCTTTCCCCGGATACTTTGATCAAGGAGAAATGTAACTCTTTCACTTCCGCGCATTGGGCACTGAGGACGACGTATCGTCACCAGTTCCCAATGCGCACTATCGTTCGTTGCCTTTCCTCCGGATTTGGAAATCAAGAGGAAATGCAACCCCTGCCACCTCTGCTGTGTTCTCCGCTTAACAGGAGGGACACGCGATGTTTATCCCCCTGTCAGAACATTCGCCATTGGCAACAACGTGTCATCACCAGTGCCCAGGGTGATCGTCCCGGCGTTGCTCTTCCCCGGATACAACAGTATCAAAGGGAAATTCAACGATCAGTACCGAGGAGTGTTTTCTGACGGGCACCCCAACCTAACCTTTTTTTTTTCGTGGGGAAATGCCTACGCATACCCACCCCGCGGGGACGAGGCGGCTGCGCCGGACTCGCACCGACTAAAACCCCACGGTGTTCCCTTCGTCCACCCAAGTACTGTGCATGCGGGTACGCTGTGAGCATTCTTCCGCGTGCACAGCGGGTGGCGGCCAGTTGTGTGGCCCCGGCAGACTTGGCCCTGTTTTGAGAGCGCGCGGGAACACCGGGCGCGCTCACCTCGCTGACTCATTCGAGCGACAGACTTCCCCGAGTCCATCACTCGAGTCGTATGGGGGAATCGAGTATGCCTACGCTCTCCTCATCCCCTGCGGCGGCTGTGAGTGGTCCCGGGTCGTGGGACGGTTCCTCCTCCATCGGCTGACTGGTCGGTTGCCGAGATGGCAACGGGCGGACCGGCCTTTTCCCGCTCTTTGGTTTAGCAGAGCAGGCCTTCCCTCCCATCCTGTGGCTGTGGTCCGCCGGTGTCTTCGCGGCGACGCACACAGCACAACGCGGGTGGCATAACGCCCCGCCTTGTGCCAGGCTGACCACAGCGGTGCCAGCTCCCCCGGTCGACCGCAAGGCCGCACTGAGCTCCTCACATGACCCGCTTCAAGGCATCGGAAGCACCTCAGAGGTGAGGGGGCTCCACCAGCTTGACCGCGGATGCCACCCAGGATAAGCCAGCCTGCGTGCCCGCTGGCGGCCACCTTTTGGCGGCAGCCACGGGGCACCGGACCCAGGCTATCCTAAGGCCTGCGGGATACCGCAGGATCTCGCTGCACTTCACAGCGTCTCTTTGAGACAGCCACCAGCCTTCGTCACAGCCGCCACTACTCTGCTGTGGCAGAGTCATCCAGACCGGAGACCTTGATCTCAGCTGTCTTCGCCGGTCTGGATACCCGCACTCGTTGTCTGCCGCTGCGAGCACCTCGCTCAGCTTTTGTGCGAGGGCGTCTGCCTTTAGAGCCGCTGTCTGCGCCAGGGATTTCTGAACATTCGAGCCCCCGTGGCACAGATACGGAACCGTACTGCCAGCCTGAGGGAGGCGAGGTTGATCTTCGCCTTCGCCTCGGTAATAACGTCGATGTAGTGACGCCTGCCGAAGCCTCCGGCTCCAGGGTCACCACCACAGCAGAGGATCTTGGAGTGGCACTTTTCACCGCCTTCTTTGCGGGTTTGCCAACACCTTGACCACCTTCCCACCTTGCTTTTCAGCCCTTCCTCACCACCGTAGTCCACGGTTCGTCTATGGACTGTGGTGCTGGTGCGCGAGTGGACTCAGATGCAGTCTGGCTACGCTTCGAGCCCGCTCCGCTTTCCCCTGGCTGCTTCTGGGCAACGGCACCTGCAGCGACAGCCGGTTTAACACTCGTAGCCGCCTTGACAGGCGGTTTTGCGACAACCGGTGCCTGGGCAGGTGCAGGGAAGGACGAGGGACCGGGCACTGCCTCCGGCCTCCCATCCGCCGCCAGTGGAGGGCGAAGGCGCTTCGGCAGGAGACGATCCTCCAGCGTTGCGAATCCTGGCGCTGATCATTGACCCTACCTGGTCAATGATCGAACGCACGAGCTCCTCCTGCCCGCTCCCTCGATGTGCTGGTTTGGCGCGTGTCCACCTGCATCCGCAGGTATGCCACCTCCTTCCTCGTCCTCCGACACCTCGCCTTGAGAGCGTCCGCCCGCAGCTTCGTCACGTCTCCTCTGAGGTACAGCGGCGCTGCAGAGTCTTAGTGGTCTCAACACTAACGGTCTCTGCAATTCTTCTGCCTTCACCCAGATGCCCTTCAGGTTCTTAGACCTTTGTGGCTAACATGGAGATGACGACGCTGTCCTCAATCCTTCTTTTGTAGCCTGATGCCGGCTCGAAGTCGCCATCGTTCGACGACGACTCCGACAGGGTTGATATCCTGCCGGCACGGAGCTGACGAGACGACGCGGCGATGCCCGCCTCCGCCTCCAACCTCTCCTCCTCCTTCTGGCTTCCACTAACGCCATTTTCGCCTTGGCCAGTCCTGCACATAATCGCTCGCTGTCGGAGGCCGTCCTCGACCTCTCTTGGCAGATGTTGTGCCTTGGCTGCGTCCTCCGTTTTGCCTCCGTTACCGGACCGCCGCCGATGCCTGCGTCCTTAGAAGGACGTTTTCTTCCTTTGTATGTCCAGCCCGTTGAATGACTCTACGCTGGAAGTATAGAGTCACTCGTGCCGTCATCACCGTCCATTTCCGTCATGCCTTTGTTGGTTTTAATTTTTCCATTTTGATTCCCACGTGATTGTGATTTCCAGAAATATAAGTCGACCGGGTTACGCCATTCCGAGGGCAGGCTACATACCGTGGGGTCGCCTGGTACCCACAGGTTTTCAAGACTTCGCTGTCTGATTATTTACCGGTTTACTCCTCTGGCGGGCTGGTGGGCAAGCCCTCCGCTCGCTCACTTCGACGTACCCATTATCGGCGTGTCCGCTGGGTCTTTGACGAAAGTACAACCCAGGTTACGGCGCGCTGGAGAGCCGACGTAACTCCCAGTTTTGACGGTTGAATGCCCGGCGGCAGTGTAAGTGCACACACCGGACCCGTCCCACCACTATGAGCATTAGGCACTGGAAACGATATATCGACAGTTCCACAATACCCACCATCATTGTTACCTTTCCCCGGATACAATAGTATCAAAGGGAAATTCAACGACCAGGCAGACTCGAGGAGGTTTTCTGACGTGGCACCCCAACCTAACCTTTTTTTTTTTTTTTTTACATGGGGAAATGCCTACGCATACCCACCCCTACGGGGCAAGGGTGGGCTATACGGACCTGCACCGACTAAAACCCCATGGTGTTCCTCCATCGTCGCGTATGGCGGGGTCACGCTTTCGCACACATCCGCGACCTGCCTGCGCCGGCCGACCAGGCGGGTCTCTTCTCCGGGGAGGACATCTCTCCACCCTCCTGGCAGAGCACGCCGGAACACGGACGCCTCCAACTCGGCCTCCTCCTCTGGTGGGAAGCGGACTCCCCGAGTCCGCCCCCAGAGGCCATGCGGGGCCAGAAAGCCCCAGCCCCTTGCGGCGGATTCGTTGGTGTTAGGCTCGCCGCCGACCACCGTTCGGCCAGTGAGGACAGGGAGAGAGCGGCAGATCAACCAGCACTCCACTGGAACCTGCGGCCCCACGGCCGCATCAGCGGTGCGAGATTTCGCTCTGGAGTCGCGGAGGATAGGGGAGACACATCACCCTCCCCCTCCGCGACCTGTCTCGGATGCGGAGGGTGGGGGCGACGAGTATGGTACCGGTGCTAACAGTCCTCGCACCGCCACCCCATTCCCCGACTCCGCCTCGGCTGCGGATGGTGCGTAAGACGGCCTCACTCCGTCCATCCGCACTCCGCAGCCCACCGACACGCATCCAGGGTGGGCCCAGCTCCAGCCCGCCTGAGCGGCCTCGGGCCGGCCTTAGAGCGCCTTAGGCCGGCCATTTGGGTTCCTTCTTATTTCACCGTGGTTAACTCCACACCACGGTTACTAAGCCCCCGCTACGACAAAGCAGGAACCCTTCGGGGACCCCAACCTAACCTTTTTTTTAGCGTGGGGAATGCTTCACGCATACCCGCCCCCTCGCGGGGGCACGGGCGGGTTATGTCGGACTCGCACCGACTAAAACCCCACGGTGTTCCATCTGCCCACTTAGTGCTGTGCATACGGGGCGCGTGAGCATTCTTCCGCGTGCACAGCTGTGGCGACGCTAAACGCAAGCCCCGGCCATTTTAACCTTTATGAGCGCGGGAATTCCGGGCGCGCTCTCACCTCACTGACTCATGTTGAACTACGGACCTCCCCGGGCCCATAGCTCGAGTCGAATTCGGGGGGAAGTAGGGTATGCTTGCGCTTACGCTTTTACCCCCGGCGGCGGCTGCGGACTAGTCCCATGGTCACGGGACGGTTCCTCCTCCATCGCTTCAACCGTCCCTTGCGGCTGACTGGCCGGGTGCCTGGGTGGCAGCGGGCGGACAAACCTTTTCCCACTCTTGGGCGCGGCCTTGCAGGCCTTGCTATCTTAATGGTCCGCCGGTTTTGCTGGCTGCGACACACACAGCGCAACGCGGGTTGGCGGAGCACTGTGCCGCCTTGTGGCCAGATTCACCACAGCGGAAGCACAGCTCCCCACGATCGACTGCGGCGACGCACTGAGCCCTCACATGACCACACCGACACGCGACAGATGCCCGTTGAGACGGGCGGCAAGAATTCTCTCGAATAACTTGCCAGCCTCGTCCAACAGGCATATGGGACGGTACGCAGAGGGAGAATCTGCGACTCTGTCTGCCTTCTTCAAGAGGACCATTCGGGCCTCCTTCCAGGCCCTAGGGAACGAGGAGTAACGGAGGCAGCTGGTGAACAGCTGCCTCAGCCTGTTCCCGAGGGTAGCCAGACTCAACACCCAGACCCGGCCGGGAATTCCGTCAGGTCCCGGCGCGGTGTTCAACCTCTCAAGCGGCCCGGCTCGGTCCAGCTCCTGTGCGGTCACCCCCATCTCGTCTCTCCACTCGCACGAAAAATGGGGTAGACTGATGACCGGCCTCCGGAAAGAGCGAGCGAATCACTCTTCCCAAGAGGGCCGGATCGAGTTTTACCGTCACCGGGGCGTCCAAGGACGGAGCTTCCTAGCACCATCCTGTACGGACGCCCCCACGGATCCTCGTTGGGTATCAGGAGCTCTCCGGACCGAGACCTGGCGTTGCAGATAGCTGCCTGCAACGCCTTCGTGGCCGCTCGATACACCTCGTAGAGTCTGGCTATCTCCTCACTCAGACTCGCCTTCTCCTCCTTCGGGCTCTGGTGTACTGGCGGCGGCTCCGCAAGCAGATCGCTCGCAGCTCCGCGATCTCTGCCGACCACCAGTACACCGCCCGCGCTTGGGCGACCGGTCCGGGGCATCGACGCGTCACAAATACGCGTCATCGTGTCCCGGAACCAGTTCGCTTCCACTTCCGGATCGGACGGAACCTCTTCGGCGCTTTCTGGCCATATTGCAACGTTGGCGGCGGCCCCAGGCAAGTCTCGGTCACAGCCGCTTGAGACACCAACGTCGCGTGTGACTGCCTTCTCGGCGGCTGGTGACAGCGTCGGGGCGGCGGATTGCAAGATCGAATAAAATATGGCGGTGGTCGGATAACGTGACCACCTCCTCTGCAACCCGCCAGCCCGACAACATGCGCATCGCAGCGGGAGTCGCCCATGTAAGATCCACGACCGACTCCCCTGCCTGCGCACGTGCTTACGGACCCGATTTGCTAATCGGAGGTTGATCAACCGCCATTCCATCACCGTCTCTCCCTTCGGACTGTCGCTGGGATTCCCCACGCCCTGGAGTGGGCGTTGAAGTCTCCCAGGACAATCGACGGACGAGGAGGCACCTGCGAACGCAGAGTGCCACCTCGTCCAGGTACAGCTCGTAGTCGGCGAGTGACCTCGCGGGAGAGACGTAGCAGCTAACTATGGCCAGGGTGCCCCATTGCACTGCAACGAAGCCCTGACCCTTCCCAATAGGGAACAGGGTGGGACACCCTCTCCCACCCAGTAGATCGCTACGGAACCCAGCTCATCGCCGAACCAGTGAGGGTGGTCCGGCACGGCATGGGGCTCCGCCACTGCTGCAGAGCAACCCCCACTCCGCAACGGTCTGCATAAACAAATGCTGAGCATTGCGGCAGTGGTTCAGGCTGCTCTTGAAGGACCTTGAGGGGTGCGAAGAGGCCTTACGCGACGGTATTCCCGAGCTAGTGCTCGGGGATGCAGCTGGTGCCGCTGGGACTGCTGCTGCGCTGGGGAGCAGGAGGAGATGGTTTTCTCCCGCTCTTCTTTGACGGTGGGGCGCACCTCTTACCCAGACGATGGTTAGAGGGCAGCCCCAGATCCAGCTTACAGTGGACATTTGAGTGCAGGCGCTCTGCACTCCTTGGCCCTGTGCCCGGTTTCCCCACAAGCGTAACAGCGCGTGCTCCGGTTCACCTGGTTAGGGCACCTGCTACCCACGTGCCCCTATAAGGCACCGGAAGCAGTGCATGGGCCTGGGATCCAAGAGCTCCACCCCAGCAGATCCCCAGCCCACGCGTACGCGCCCAGCGGTCACCAATTTTCGCAGCGCCGCTGCGGGGCACCGCACCCAGCACGTGCCCATACGCATGGGTGTTCGGTGGACCTCTCCGACCTTAACGTCGTCCACCGAACACCCTCCAGCCTCAGCCACTGCCACCGCGACCTCGCTCGGGCTGACGGCATCATCGAGGTCCTTTACGCGAATGTCGCCCGACTTGACCGGGCGGCCAATTCGGATGTCCATATCGGAAAGGACCTCTCGCATTCTGGTCGCGAGACGATCCGCCCTCGAGCTGCATTCAGGACGCTGATCTCCAAAGGAGGCCACCGGTCACAGCCCGCTTTGGCGGACAGTCTCGATGCCGATGTCCGCCAGCCTTATCTTCGACTTGGCTACCTCCATCACTTTTGCGTAAGTGGTGGAGGAGCCAGTCGGCAACGTCACCGTCACGGCAGCCGTGGACGGAGTGCGTATGAGCTTCGCCTTGTTAGTTTTCGCCTTGGTGGCCGCGGGGCCGCTGGCTGCTGGGCCTTAGGCTTTTAGGCTTTTTAGCCACCTGTGCTTTGATGTGCTTGCAGGTACCTCCATCAGTGGCCTCGGTGTCGCCACCGGAGGCAGCTCAGCCACCGGAGGTGAGGAGAGGCTTCTTCTTCTTAGCCTTCCGCGAGTGCGATGGTGCTACCTGCACCGGCTGTGGCAGTGGTAGCGTGTCACTCGCGGAAGTTTTCCCCGGCCGCACTCCCAAGGTAGGCCGGGTTGCCCTCTCCGGGAAGATCTTGGCCTCAAAGGCAGCCAACCTCGCGTCAATGAGGCCCCAACCGCTCCATGAGCCCATCGTCCACGCTCCCGGACTTCGGGGTGCTAGGAGCTCTACGAGGTGGAGGAATGGCCGCCTGAGGTTCCCCACTCTTTCGGAGGGCACTAAGCTCTTCCGATAGCCTCCCCACGCACGGTCGAGGGAAGCTCCGGTCAGCTGGGGCAGCTCAGTTCTCACGCTCCAACCTCTCGACAGTTGGTGGCTGGGAGACCCTCCGCGCCAGTTCCGCGGTGGCTGCCTCGACCATCCTGGCCGCCACCCGCGGGCTATGCACAAATGTGCCCTTTAAATTGCCGGATTTATCGGCAGCCTTGTCGACCGCCAGTAGACTGGATCGGATGCAAGCATCCAGGTCCATGGTCGACATGCCTTCCATCTCCGCTCCAAATCGGCGGGTTTGGAGAGTTGCCTTCGCCCTGGTTTTGGACTGGGCCACAGTAGGTCCCCAAATCCTCCTCGTCCTCCATCTGCGCCTCCGTGTCCGTGGCTACAGCTGCGACCGCCTGAAATTTATCGGCCGCTACCGTTGCAGGCTTGGCCCTTCTTTTTCTTTCAGGCGTGCTGGGGCGCACGAATCGCCCCCGCCTGCCTCGTGCCGGGACCACTGGTTCCCTCGACGCGGCTACTCCTCCGCTATTTTGGCCCCAGATGTTAATGGGCCGGCCTGCAATACGGACTCAGCGCTTATCGCTAAGTCTCCTCCTCTCTCTTGGTTTTTTGAATTTTCCATGATAATTCCCACGAGTCAGGACGAAATAAAATGTCGGTCTTTCCCCCGGATACAGAAATCAAGGAGAAATGCAACCTTCCACAACGCTCGACGGTTGAGTGCCCGGCGGCAGTAAAAACGCACACCGAGCCCGTCCCTCCACTATGAGCATTAGGCACTGGAAACGATATATCGTCGCCAGTTCCCAATACCCACCATCATTTGTTGCCTTTCCCCCGGATACAGAAATCAAGGAGAAATGCAACCTCCCACAACGGTCGACAGTTGACTGCCCGGCGGCAGTAAAAACGCACACCGAGCCCGTCCCCCACACTGTGAGCATTAGGCACTGCCAACGACGTATCGCCACGAGTTCCCAATGCACACCTTCATTTTGTTGCCTTTCCCCCGGATACCTTGATCAAGGACAGCCGCAGTCTGATCCGCGCATTGGGCACTGAGAACGACGTATCGTCACCAGTTACCAATGCGCACCATCGATTGGTTGCCTTTCCTCCGGATTTGGAAATCAAGAGGAAATGCAACCCCCCTGCCACTCCGCAGTGCCCTCCGCTTATCAGAGGGACACGCAGAGCAGCTATCCCCTGTCAGAACATTCGCCACTGGCAACAACGTATCATCACCAGTGCCCAGGGTGCACCGTCCCGGCGTTGTCTTTCCCCCGGATACAATAGTATCTAAGGGAAATTCAACGACCAGGCACTCGAGGAGGTTTTCTGACGTGGCACCCTAACCTAATCTAACCTTTTTTGTTTTTTTGTTATCGGGGGGGAAATCTTCGAAAGATACCCTGCCTCCTGGGAGATACAGGGTTATGTGGGACTCTTACCCACTAAAACCCCCGGTGGTCATCCTCAGCGCATTGGGAGGGGCTCCGGGATCTCCTACGGAACGCACCGGTGCCCCTCAGCACAGTGCCTAAGCTCGTCTCAGGGGGAGGCCGCGCCTCCCCTCGCACCCTCGCCGTGCTACGGCAACCCTTGACCACTTTGGGTTGCCGCCTTCCCGAGTTCGCTTGTCTGGGCGGTCAGGCCCCACCTGAGCGCCCGCGAACCCGCAGTCCCCTTTTAGTCGCCTTGTACGACAGGCAGGGGATACCTTAACCCTATTCTTATGCCCGAGCTAAAGGGCTGACGGGCCGGGGCGTCCGTTGCCACCGCCCCGGCGTCGCCTCTTCGGCGCTTTCTGGCCATATCGCGACGTTGGCGGCGGCTCCGAGCAAGTCTCGGTCTAGCCGCTTGAGACACCAGCGTCGCGTGTGGCTGCCTTCTCGGTGGCCGGATTCAGCCATAGCCTTGTGGTACTCCGGCACAGTTTGGTAGCCCTGAAGAAATTTACTGAGGATGTGCTTCGTGATGCGGTGCACTTGATGTGTGCATGAGTGTTGGGTGCGAAACCCGAACTGCTCATTGATCGGTAGCCCTCGGGACAGCATGAAGTCCTTGAGGCGGGCGAGGATGAGCCTTTCATACCTTACCCAAGACTTTGAGTAGGCTTATGGGTCGATAGGCTGATGGATCGGTTAGATGTTTCGAGGGCTTGAGAATCCCTATGACATCGGCTTTCCTTCCAGGGAAAGGGAAGGTGCCTTTAGATATGGCCACGTTGTAGATTATCACCAGTAGGTGTAAAATGGACATGGGTAGGAGTTTTATCACCTTGTTGGTGATGCCGTCGGGGCCTTGCGTGGTCGCAGGTTTTTAATTATGGTCTCAACTTCGGTGCATGTGACTTGGGTAACAGGTCATTTGGTTCCTTACTATTCTGGTCGACCTAGCTATCAACCATTGCAAGGTGAGCGGCGTCGATCGATAGGGTGCTCGGTGAGCATTGTAAAATCGCTGGTGTCTTCGGCTTGGGGATCCTCAGGGGACGCGGCGTTATTCAGCTCCATTTCGGAGACTGCGGATAAAGTGCAGGATATGGAGGAGACCCTTGAGGAGGGTCTATCTGGGAGCGGTCTTTCTTTAATTATGTCCTGGAAGACATAGGGGTATTAATTTTTTGTATGTTGATGAAGTGCAGCAACGACTCTGAGGAAGAATTCTCCATTGTGCACTCTGTTCACTTTTAGGTTAGGGCTAGAATAGGTTAGGTTAGAAAAACTCATCGAAAACGAAGACATGAAAATTTTACAAATGGAATAAAATTACGTAATTATGAAACTAAAATAACTGATTACAACTAGATCAGAAATGGATTTTAAATGCGGCGCAGGACGACTGTCTAACGATTACACTTAACAAAATGCTACAACAAAAACCAATTTGAATGCTTAAGACTCTAATACACAAAGATATAGGTGGTTAGGGTTAGGTTAGGTTAGTTAGGTTAGGTTACAAAATCAGCACGAAAAACGAAGACATGAAAATTCTTTACAAATGGAATAAAATTACGTAATTATGAAACTAATAATAACTGATTACAACTAGACTAGAAATGGCCTAATGCGAAGCAGGATAGAATAGGTTA
>JAGSMU010000198.1:5000-15000 GCA_029286865.1 Teinopalpus imperialis
TGGAACAAATGCTACAACAAAAACCAATTTGGAATGCTTAAGACTCTAATACACAAAGATATAGGTGGTTAGGTTAGGTTAGGTTAGGTAAGGTTAGGTTAGGCTACAAAATCAGCACGAAAAACGAAGACATGAAAATTTTACAAATGGAATAAAATTACGTAATTATGAAACTAAAAATAACTGATTACAACTAGACTAGAAATGGCCTTAAATGCGGTGCAGGATGACTGTCTAACGATTACACTGAACAAATGCTACAACAAAACCAATTTGGAATGCTTAAGACTCTAATACAATAAAGATATAGGTGGTTAGGTTAGGTTAGGTTAGGTTAGGTTAGGTTACAAAATCAGCACGAAAAACGAAGACATGAAAATTTTACAAATGGAATAAAATTACGTAATTGGCGAAACTAAAAATAACTGATTACAACTAGACTAGAAATGGCCTAAATGCGGCGCAGGATGACTGTCTAACGATTACACTGAACAAATGCTACAACAAAACCAATTTGAATGCTTAAGACTTAATACACAAAAGATAGGTGGTTAGGTTAGGTTACAAAATCAGCACGAAAAACGAAGACATGAAAATTTTACAAATGAATAAAATTACGCAATTATGAAACTAAAAATAACTGATTACAACTAGACTAGAAATGGCCTAAATGCGGTGCAGGATGACCGTCTAACGATTACACCGAACAAATGCTACAACAAAACCAATTTGGAATGCTTAAGACTCTAATACAAAGATATAGGTATTAGGTTAGGTTACAAAATCAGCACGAAAAACGAAGACATGAAAATTTTACAAATGGAATAAAATTACGTAATTATGAAACTAAAAATAACTGGATTACAACTAGACTAGAAATGGCCTAAATGCGGTGCAGGATGACTGTCTAACGATTACACTGAACAAATGCTACAACAAAACCAATTTGAATGCTTAAGACTCCTAATACACAAAGATATAGGTATTAGGTTAGGTTAGGTTAGGTTAGGCTAGGTTAGGTTAGTTAGGTTACAAAATCAGCACGAAAAACGAAGACATGAAAATTTTACAAATGGAATAAAATTACGTAATTATGAAACTAAAAATAACTGATTACAACTAGACTAGAAATGGCCTAAATGCGGTGCAGGATGACTGGTTCAACGATTACACTGAACAAATGCTACAACAAAACCAATTTGGAATGCTTAAGACTCTAATACACAAAGATATAGGTGGTTAGGTTAGGTTAGGTTAGGTTAGGTTAGGTTAGGTTACAAAATCAGCACGAAAAACGAAGACATGAAAATTTTACAAATGGAATAAAATGACGTAATTATGAAACTAAAAATAACTGATTACAATCCAGACTAGAAATGGCCTAAATGCGGTGCAGGATGACTGTCTAACGATTACACTGGAACAAATGCTACAACAAAACCAATTTGGAATGCTTAAGACCTCTAATACACAAAGATATAGGTGGTTAGGTTAGGTTAGGTTAGGTAAGGTTAGGTTAGGTTACAAAATCAGCACGAAAAACGAAGACATGAAAATTTTACAAATGGAATAAAATGACGTAATTATGAAACTAAAAATATCTGATTACAACTAGACTAGAAATGGCCTAAATGCGGCAGGATGACTGTTCAACGATTACACTGAACAAATGCTACAACAAAACCAATTTGAATGCTTAAGACTTAATACACAAAAGATAGGTGGTTAGGTTAGGTTAGGTTACAAAATCAGCACGAAAAACGAAGATACGAAAATTTTACAAATGAATAAAATTACGCAATTATGAAACTAAAAATAACTGATTACAACCAGACTAGAAATGGCCTTAAATGCGGTGCAGGATGACTGTCTAACGATTACACCGAACAAATGCTACAAATAAAACCAATTTGGAATGCTTAAGACTTAATACACAAAAGATAGGTGGTTAGGCTAGGTTAGGTTAGGTTAGGTTAGAAAATCAGCACGAAAAACGAAGACATGAAAATTTTACAAATGCAATAAAATTACGTAATTATGAAACTAAAAATAACTGATTAAAACTAGACTAGAAATGGCCTAAATGCGGTGCAGGATGACTGTCTAACGATTACACTGAACAAATGCTACAACAAAACCAATTTGGAATGCTTAAGACCTCTAATACACAAAGATATAGGTATTAGGTTAGGTTAGGGTTAGGTTAGGTTAGGTTAGTTAGGTTAGGTTAGAAAATCAGCACGAAAAACGAAGACATGAAAATTTTACAAATGGAATAAAATTACGTAATTATGAAACTAAAAATAACTGATTACAACTAGACTAGAAATGGCCTAAATGCGGCGCAGGATGACTGTCTAACGATTACACTGGAACAAATGCTACAACAAAACCAATTTGAATGCTTAAGACTTAATACACAAAGATATAGGTGGTTAGGTTAGTTAGGTTAGGTTAGGGTTAGGTTAGGTTAGGTTAGGTTAGAAAATCAGCACGAAAAACGAAGACATGAAAATTTTACAAATGGAATAAAATTACGTAATTATGAAACTAAAAATAACTGATTACAACTAGACTAGAAATGGCCTTAAATGCGGTGCAGGATGACTGTCTAACGATTACACTGAACAAATGCTACAACAAAACCAATTTGGAATGCTTAAGACTCTAATACACAAAGATATAGGTGGTTAGGTTAGGTTAGGTTAGGTCAGGTTAGGTTAGGTTACAAAATCAGCACGAAAAACGAAGACATGAAAATTTTACAAATGGAATAAAATTACGTAATTATGAAACTAAAAATAACTGATTACAACTAGATTCAGAAATGGCCTAAATGCGGCGCAGGATGACTGTCTAACGATTACACTGAACAAATGCTAAACAAAACCAATTTGAATGCTTAAGACTCCTAATACACAAAGATATAGGTATTAGGTTAGGTTACAAAATCAGCACGAAAAACGAAGATACGAAAATTTTACAAATGGAATAAAATGACGTAATTATGAAACTTAAAATAACTGATTACAACTAGATTCAGAAATGGCCTAAATGCGGCGCAGGATGACTGTCTAACGATTACACTGAACAAATGCTAAACAAAACCAATTTGAATGCTTAAGACCTAATACACAAAGATATAGGTATTAGGTTAGGTTACAAAATCAGCACGAAAAACGAAGATACGAAAATTTTACAAATGGAATAAAATGACGTAATTATGAAACTTAAAATAACTGATTACAACTAGATCTAGAAATGGCCTAAATGCGGTGCAGGATGACTGTCTAACGATTAATTGAACAAATGCTAAACAAAACCAATTTGGAATGCTTAAGACTCTAATACAATAAAGATATAGGTGGTTAGGTTAGGTTAGAAAATCAGCACGAAAAAACGAAGACATGAAAATTTTACAAATGGAATAAAATTACGTAATTATGAAACCAAAAATAACTGATTGCCAACTAGACTAGAATGGCCTAAATGCGGCAGGATGACTGTCTAACGATTACACTGAACAAATGCTACAACAAAACCAATTTGGAATGCTTAAGACTCTAATACACAAAGATATAGGTGGTTAGGTTAGGTTAGGTTAGGCTACAAAATCAGCACGAAAAAACGAAGACATGAAAATTTTACAAATGGAATAAAATGACGTAATTATGAAACTAAAAATAACTGATTACAACTAGATCTAGAAATGGCCTAAATGCGGCGCAGGATGACTGTCTAACGATTACACTGAACAAATGCTACAACAAAACCAATTTGGAATGCTTAAGACTCTAATACACAAAGATATAGGTGGTTAGGTTAGGTTAGGTTAGGTTAGGTCAGGTTAGGTTAGGGTTAGGTTAGGTTACAAAATCAGCACGAAAAAACGAAGACATGAAAATTTTACAAATGGAATAAAATTACGTAATTATGAAACTAAAAATAACTGATTACAACTAGACTAGAATGGCCTAAATGCGGCAGGATGACTGTCTAACGATTAATTGAACAAATGCTAAACAAAACCAATTTGGAATGCTTAAGACTCTAATACAATAAAGATATAGGTGGTTAGGTTAGGTTACAAAATCAGCACGAAAAACGAAGATACGAAAATTTTACAAATGGAATAAAATTACGTAATTATGAAACTTAAAATAACTGATTACAACTAGATTCAGAAATGGCCTAAATGCGGTGCAGGATGACTGTTCAACGATTACACTGGAACAAATGCTACAACAAAACCAATTTGAATGCTTAAGACTCTAATACAAAGATATAGGTGGTTAGGCTAGGTTAGGTTAGGCTACAAAATCAGCACGAAAAACGAAGACATGAAAATTTTACAAATGGAATAAAATTACGTAATTATGAAACTAAAAATAACTGATTACAACTAGACTAGAAATGGCCTTAAATGCGGTGCAGGATGACTGTCTAACGATTACACTGGAACAAATGCTACAACAAAACCAATTTGGAATGCTTAAGACTCTAATACACAAAGATATAGGTATTAGGTTAGGTTAGGTTAGGTTAGGTTAGGTCAGGTTAGGTGAGGTTACAAAATCAGCACGAAAAACGAAGACATGAAAATTTTTACAAATGGAATAAAATTACGTAATTATGAAACTAATAATAACTGATTACAACTAGACTAGAAATGGCCTAAATGCGGCGCAGGATGACTGTCTAACGATTACACTGAACAAATGCTACAACAAGAAACCAATTGGGAATGCTTAAGACTCTAATACACAAAGATATAGGTGGTTAGGGTTAGGTTAGGTTAGGTTAGAATAGGTTAGGTTAGAAAATCAGCACGAAAAACGAAGACATGAAAATTTTTACAAATGGAATAAAATTACGTAATTATGAAACTAAAAATAACTGATTACAACTAGACTAGAAATGGCCTAAATGCGGTGCAGGATGACTGTCTAACGATTACACTGAACAAATGCTACAACAAAACCAATTTGAATGCTTAAGACTTAATACACAAAGATATAGGTGGTTAGGTTAGGTTACAAAATCAGCACGAAAAACGAAGATACGAAAATTTTACAAATGGAATAAAATTACGTAATTATGAAAACTAATAATAACTGATTACAACTAGATCTAGAAATGGCCTAAATGCGGTGCAGGATGACTGGTCTAACGATTACACTGAACAAATGCTACAACAAGAAACCAATTGGGAATGCTTAAGACTCTAATACAAAGATATAGGTATTAGGTTAGGTTACAAAATCAGCACGAAAAACGAAGATACGAAAATTTTACAAATGGAATAAAATTACGTAATTATGAAACTAAAAATAACTGGATTACAACTAGACTAGAAATGGCCTAAATGCGGCGCAGGATGACTGTCTAACGATTAATTGAACAAATGCTACAACAAAACCAATTTGAATGCTTAAGACTTAATACACAAAGATATAGGTATTAGGTTAGGTTAGAATAGGTTAGGTTAGAATAGGTTAGGTTAGGCTAGGTTAGGTTAGGTTAGGTTAGGTTAGGCTACAAAATCAGCACGAAAAACGAAGATTACGAAAATTTTACAAATGAATAAAATTACGTAATTATGAAACTAAAAATAACTGATTACAACTAGATTCAGAAATGGCCTAAATGCGGCAGGATGACTGTCTAACGATTACACTGAACAAATGCTACAACAAAACCAATTTGAATGCTTAAGACTCCTAATACACAAAGATATAGGTGGTTAGGCTAGGTTAGGTTAGGTTACAAAATCAGCACGAAAAACGAAGATACGAAAATTTTACAAATGAATAAAATTACGCAATTATGAAACTAAAAATAACTGATTACAACCAGACTAGAAATGGCCTAAATGCGGCAGGATGACTGTCTAACGATTAATTGAACAAATGCTACAACAAGAAACCAATTGGGAATGCTTAAGACTCTAATACAAAGATATAGGTATTAGGTTAGGTTAGGTTAGGTAAGGTTAGGTTAGGTTAGAAAATCAGCACGAAAAACGAAGACATGAAAATTTTACAAATGGAATAAAATTACGTAATTAAGGAAACTAAAAATAACTGATTACAATCCAGACTAGAAATGGCCTAAATGCGGCGCAGGATGACTGTCTAACGATTACACTGGAACAAATGCTACAACAAAACCAATTTGAATGCTTAAGACTCCTAATACACAAAGATATAGGTGGTTAGGTTAGGTTAGGCTAGGTTAGGTTAGGTTACAAAATCAGCACGAAAAACGAAGATACGAAAATTTTACAAATGGAATAAAATTACGTAATTATGAAACTAAAAATAACTGATTACAACCAGGACTAGAAATGGCCTAAATGCGGCGCAGGATGACTGTCTAACGATTACACTGAACAAATGCTACAACAAAACCAATTTGAATGCTTAAGACTCCTAATACACAAAGATATAGGTGGTTAGGTTAGGTTAGGCTAGGTTAGGTTAGGTTACAAAATCAGCACGAAAAACGAAGATACGAAAATTTTACAAATGGAATAAAATTACGTAATTATGAAACTAAAAATAACTGATTACAACCAGACTAGAAATGGCCTAAATGCGGTGCAGGATGACTGTCTAACGATTACACTGGAACAAATGCTACAACAAAACCAATTTGAATGCTTAAGACTCTAATACACAAAGATATAGGTGGTTAGGTTAGTTAGGTTAGGTTACAAAATCAGCACGAAAAACGAAGACATGAAAATTTTACAAATGGAATAAAATTACGTAATTATGAAACTAAAAATAACTGATTGCCAACTAGACTAGAAATGGCCTAAATGCGGCAGGATGACTGTCTAACGATTACACTGAACAAATGCTACAACAAAACCAATTTGGAATGCTTAAGACTCTAATACAATAAAGATATAGGTGGTTAGGTTAGGTTAGGTTAGGTTAGGTTAGGTCAGGTTAGGTTAGGTTACAAAATCAGCACGAAAAACGAAGACATGAAAATTTTACAAATGGAATAAAATTACGTAATTATGAAACTAAAAATAACTGGATTACAACTAGACTAGAATGGCCTAAATGCGGCGCAGGATGACTGGTCTAACGATTACACTGGAACAAATGCTACAACAAAAACCAATTTGAATGCTTAAGACTCCTAATACACAAAGATATAGGTATTAGGTTAGGTTAGGTTAGAATAGGTTAGGTTAGGTAAGGTTAGGTTAGGTAAGGTTAGGTTAGGTTAGGTTAGGTTAGGTCAGGTTAGGTTAGGTTACAAAATCAGCACGAAAAACGAAGACATGAAAATTTTACAAATGGAATAAAATTACGTAATTATGAAACTAAAAATATCTGATTACAACTAGATTCAGAAATGGCCTAAATGCGGTGCAGGATGACTGTCTAACGATTACACTGAACAAATGCTACAACAAAACCAATTTGAATGCTTAAGACTCTAATACACAAAGATATAGGTGGTTAGGTTAGTTAGGTTAGGTTAGGTTAGGTTACAAAATCAGCACGAAAAACGAAGACATGAAAATTTTACAAATGGAATAAAATTACGTAATTATGAAACTTAAAATAACTGATTACAACTAGACTAGAAATGCCCTAAATGCGGCGCAGGATGACTGTCTAACGATTACACTGAACAAATGCTACAACAAAAAACCAATTTGGAATGCTTAAGACTCTAATACAAAAAGATATAGGTGGTTAGGGTTAGGTTAGGTTAGGTTAGAATAGGTTAGGTTAGAAAATCAGCACGAAAAACGAAGACATGAAAATTTTTACAAATGGAATAAAATTACGTAATTATGAAACTAAAAATAACTGATTACAACTAGACTAGAAATGGCCTAAATGCGGTGCAGGATGACTGTCTAACGATTACACTGAACAAATGCTACAACAAAACCAATTTGAATGCTTAAGACTCCTAATACACAAAGATATAGGTATTAGGTTAGGTTAGGCTAGGTTAGGTTAGGCTAGGTTAGGTTAGGTTAGGTTAGGTTAGGTAAGGTTAGGTTAGGTCAGGTTAGGTTAGGTTAGGTTACAAAATCAGCACGAAAAACGAAGACATGAAAATTTTACAAATGGAATAAAATTACGTAATTATGAAACTAAAAATAACTGGATTACAACTAGATTCAGAAATGGCCTAAATGCGGCGCAGGATGACTGTCTAACGATTACACTGGAACAAATGCTACAACAAAACCAATTTGAATGCTTAAGACTTAATACACAAAGATATAGGTATTAGGTTAGGTTAGGCTAGGTTAGGTTAGGCTAGGTTAGGTTAGTTAGGTTAGGTTAGGCTAGGTTAGGTTAGTTAGGTTAGGTTAGGTTACAAAATCAGCACGAAAACGAAGACATGAAAATTTTACAAATGGAATAAAATTACGTAATTATGAAACTAAAAATAACTGATTACAACTAGACTAGAAATGGCCTAAATGCGGTGCAGGATGACTGTCTAACGATTACACTGAACAAATGCTACAACAAAAACCAATTTGGAATGCTTAAGACTCTAATACAAAGATATAGGTATTAGGTTAGGTTAGGTTAGGCTAGGTTAGGTTAGGCTAGGTTAGGTTAGGGTTAGGGTTAGGGTTAGGTTAGGTTAGGTCAGGTTAGGTTAGGTTACAAAATCAGCACGAAAACGAAGACATGAAAATTTTACAAATGGAATAAAATTACGTAATTATGAAACTAAAAATAACTGATTACAACTAGACTAGAAATGGCCTAAATGCGGTGCAGGATGACTGGTCTAACGATTACACTGAACAAATGCTACAACAAAACCAATTTGGAATGCTTAAGACTCTAATACACAAAGATATAGGTGGTTAGGGTTAGGGTTAGGGTTAGGTTAGGTTAGGTTAGGTTAGAAAATCAGCACGAAAACGAAGACATGAAAATTTTACAAATGAATAAAATTACGCAATTATGAAACTAAAAATATCTGATTACAACTAGACTAGAAATGGCCTTAAATGCGGTGCAGGATGACTGTCTAACGATTACACTGAACAAATGCTACAACAAAACCAATTTGGAATGCTTAAGACTCTAATACAAAGATATAGGTGGTTAGGCTAGGTTAGGTTAGGTTAGGCTACAAAATCAGCACGAAAACGAAGACATGAAAATTTTACAAATGGAATAAAATTACGTAATTATGAAACTAAAAATAACTGATTACAACTAGACTAGAAATGGCCTAAATGCGGTGCAGGATGACTGTCTAACGATTACACTGAACAAATGCTACAACAAAACCAATTTGGAATGCTTAAGACTTAATACACAAAGATATAGGTGGTTAGGTTAGGTTACAAAATCAGCACGAAAAACGAAGACATGAAAATTTTACAAATGGAATAAAATGACGTAATTATGAAACTAAAAATAACTGATTACAACCAGACTAGAAATGGCCTAAATGCGGCAGGATGACTGTCTAACGATTAATTGAACAAATGCTACAACAAAACCAATTTGGAATGCTTAAGACTCTAATACAAAGATATAGGTGGTTAGGCTAGGTTAGGTTAGGTTAGGCTAGGTTAGGTTAGGCTAGGTTAGGTTAGGTCAGGTTAGGTTAGGCTAGGTTAGGTTAGGTCAGGTTAGGTTAGGCTAGGTTAGGTTAGGTCAGGTTAGGTTAGGTTAGGCTAGGTTAGGTTAGGTCAGGTTAGGTTAGGCTAGGTTAGGTTAGGTAAGGTTAGGTTAGGCTAGGTTAGGTTAGGTCAGGTTAGGTTAGGTAAGGTTAGGTTAGGTCAGGTTAGGTTAGGTTAGGTTAGGCTAGGTTAGGTTAGGTCAGGTTAGGTTAGGTAAGGTTAGGTTAGGCTAGGTTAGGTTAGGTTAGGTTACAAAATCAGCACGAAAACGAAGACATGAAAATTTTACAAATGGAATAAAATTACGTAATTATGAAACTTAAAATAACTGATTACAACCAGACTAGAAATGGCCTAAATGCG
>JAGSMU010000198.1:20000-52500 GCA_029286865.1 Teinopalpus imperialis
TGGAATAAAATTACGCAATTATGAAACTAAAAATAACTGATTACAACTAGACTAGAAATGGCCTAAATGCGGTGCAGGATGACTGTCTAACGATTACACTGAACAAATGCTACAACAAAACCAATTTGGAATGCTTAAGACTTAATACACAAAGATATAGGTATTAGGTTAGGTTAGGTTAGGTTACAAAATCAGCACGAAAAAACGAAGACATGAAAATTTTACAAATGGAATAAAATTACGTAATTATGAAACTAAAAATAACTGATTACAACTAGACTAGAAATGGCCTAAATGCGGTGCAGGATGACTGTCTAACGATTACACTGGAACAAATGCTACAACAAAACCAATTTGGAATGCTTAAGACTCTAATACACAAAGATATAGGTGGTTAGGTTAGGTTAGGTTAGGTTAGGTTAGGTTAGGTTAGGTTAGGTTAGGTTACAAAATCAGCACGAAAAACGAAGACATGAAAATTTTACAAATGGAATAAAATTACGTAATTATGAAACTTAAAATAACTGATTACAACTAGACTAGAAATGGCCTAAATGCAGCGCAGGATGACTGTCTAACGATTACACTGAACAAATGCTACAACAAAACCAATTTGGAATGCTTAAGACTCTAATACACAAAGATATAGGTGGTTAGGGTTAGGTTAGGTTAGGCTAGGTTAGGTTAGGTTAGGGTTAGGTTAGGTTAGGTTACAAAATCAGCACGAAAAAACGAAGACATGAAAATTTTACAAATGGAATAAAATTACGTAATTATGAAACTAAAAATAACTGATTACAACCAGACTAGAAATGGCCTAAATGCAGCGCAGGATGACTGTCTAACGATTACACTGAACAAATGCTACAACAAAACCAATTTGGAATGCTTAAGACTCTAATACACAAAGATATAGGTGGTTAGGGTTAGGTTAGGTTAGGCTAGGTTAGGTTAGGTTAGGGTTAGGGTTAGGTTAGGTTACAAAATCAGCACGAAAAAACGAAGACATGAAAATTTTACAAATGGAATAAAATTACGTAATTATGAAACTAAAAATAACTGATTACAACCAGACTAGAAATGGCCTAAATGCGGCGCAGGATGACTGTCTAACGATTACACTGAACAAATGCTACAACAAAACCAATTTGGAATGCTTAAGACTCCTAATACACAAAGATATAGGTGGTTAGGTTAGGTTAGGTTAGGGTTAGGTTAGGTTACAAAATCAGCACGAAAAACGAAGATACGAAAATTTTACAAATGGAATAAAATTACGTAATTATGAAACTAAAAATAACTGGATTACAACTAGACTAGAAATGGCCTAAATGCGGCAGGATGACTGTCTAACGATTACACTGAACAAATGCTAAACAAAACCAATTTGAATGCTTAAGACTTAATACACAAAGATATAGGTGGTTAGGCTAGGTTAGGTTAGGCTACAAAATCAGCACGAAAAACGAAGACATGAAAATTTTACAAATGAATAAAATTACGCAATTATGAAACTAAAAATAACTGATTACAACCAGACTAGAAATGGCCTTAAATGCGGTGCAGGATGACTGTCTAACGATTACACTGAACAAATGCTACAACAAAACCAATTTGGAATGCTTAAGACTCTAATACAAAGATATAGGTGGTTAGGTTAGGTTAGGTTAGAATAGGTTAGGTTAGAAAATCAGCACGAAAAAACGAAGACATGAAAATTTTACAAATGGAATAAAATTACGTAATTATGAAACTAAAAATAACTGATTACAACTAGACTAGAAATGGCCTAAATGCGGTGCAGGATGACTGTCTAACGATTACACTGAACAAATGCTACAACAAAACCAATTTGGAATGCTTAAGACTCTAATACACAAAGATATAGGTGGTTAGGTTAGGTTAGGGTTAGGTTAGGTTAGGTTAGGTTACAAAATCAGCACGAAAAACGAAGACATGAAAATTTTACAAATGGAATAAAATTACGTAATTATGAAACTAAAAATAACTGATTACAACTAGACTAGAAATGGCCTAAATGCGGTGCAGGATGACTGGTCTAACGATTACACTGAACAAATGCTACAACAAAACCAATTTGGAATGCTTAAGACTCTAATAATAAAGATATAGGTGGTTAGGTTAGGTTAGGTTAGGTTAGGGTTAGGTTAGGTTAGTTAGGTTAGGTTAGGTTAGGTTAGGGTTAGGTTAGGTTAGGTTAGGTTAGGTTAGGGTTAGGGTTAGGTTAGGTTAGGTTAGGTTATTAGGTTAGGTTATTAGGTTAGGTTATTAGGTTAGGTTATTAGGTTAGGTTAGGTAAGGTTAGGTTAGGTTATTAGGTTAGGTTATTAGGTTAGGTTATTAGGTTAGGTTAGGTTATTAGGTTAGGTTAGTTAGGTTAGGTTAGTTAGGTTAGGTTAGGTCAGGTTAGGTTAGGCTAGGTTAGGTTAGTTAGGTTAGGTTAGGCTAGGTTAGGTTAGGTCAGGTTAGGTTAGGCTAGGTTAGGTTAGGTTAGGTTAGGTTAGGTCAGGTTAGGTTAGGTCAGGTTAGGTTAGGTTAGGCTAGGTTAGGTTAGGTTAGGTTAGGTTAGAAAATCAGCACGAAAAACGAAGACATGAAAATTTTACAAATGGAATAAAATTACGTAATTATGAAAACTAATAATAACTGATTACAACTAGATTCAGAAATGGCCTAAATGCGGTGCAGGATGACTGTCTAACGATTACACTGGAACAAATGCTACAACAAAACCAATTTGAATGCTTAAGACTCCTAATACACAAAGATATAGGTATTAGGTTAGGTTACAAAATCAGCACGAAAAACGAAGACATGAAAATTTTACAAATGAATAAAATTACGCAATTATGAAACTAAAAATATCTGATTACAACTAGACTAGAAATGGCCTAAATGCGGTGCAGGATGACTGTTCAACGATTACACTGGAACAAATGCTACAACAAAACCAATTTGAATGCTTAAGACTCAATACACAAAGATATAGGTGGTTAGGCTAGGTTAGGTTAGGCTAGGTTAGGTTAGGCTAGGTTAGGTTAGGTTAGGTTAGGTTACAAAATCAGCACGAAAAACGAAGATTACGAAAATTTTACAAATGGAATAAAATTACGTAATTATGAAACTAAAAATAACTGATTACAATCCAGACTAGAAATGGCCTAAATGCGGCAGGATGACTGTTCAACGATTACACTGAACAAATGCCACAACAAAACCAATTTGAATGCTTAAGACTCTAATACAAAGATATAGGTATTAGGTTAGGTTACAAAATCAGCACGAAAAACGAAGACATGAAAATTTTACAAATGAATAAAATTACGTAATTATGAAACTAAAAATAACTGATTACAACTAGACTAGAAATGGCCTAAATGCGGCGCAGGATGACTGGTTCAACGATTACACTGGAACAAATGCTACAACAAAACCAATTTGAATGCTTAAGACTCAATACACAAAAGATAGGTGGTTAGGCTAGGTTAGGTTAGGCTAGGTTAGGTTAGGTTAGGTTAGGTTACAAAATCAGCACGAAAAACGAAGATACGAAAATTTTACAAATGGAATAAAATTACGTAATTATGAAACTAAAAATATCTGATTACAACTAGATTCAGAAATGGCCTAAATGCGGCAGGATGACTGTCTAACGATTACACTGAACAAATGCTACAACAAAACCAATTTGAATGCTTAAGACTCAATACACAAAGATATAGGTATTAGGGTTAGGTTACAAAATCAGCACGAAAAACGAAGACATGAAAATTTTACAAATGGAATAAAATTACGTAATTATGAAACCAAAAATAACTGATTACAACCAGACTAGAAATGGCCTAAATGCGGCGCAGGATGACTGTCTAACGATTACACTGGAACAAATGCTACAACAAAACCAATTTGGAATGCTTAAGACTCAATACACAAAAGATAGGTGGTTAGGTTAGGTTAGGCTAGGTTAGGTTAGGCTAGGTTAGGTTAGTTAGGTTACAAAATCAGCACGAAAAACGAAGACATGAAAATTTTACAAATGGAATAAAATTACGTAATTATGAAACTTAAAATAACTGATTACAACCAGACTAGAAATGGCCTAAATGCGGCGCAGGATGACTGTCTAACGATTACACTGAACAAATGCTACAACAAAACCAATTTGAATGCTTAAGACTCAATACACAAAGATATAGGTATTAGGGTTAGGTTACAAAATCAGCACGAAAAACGAAGACATGAAAATTTTACAAATGAATAAAATTACGTAATTATGAAACTAAAAATATCTGATTACAACTAGACTAGAAATGGCCTAAATGCGGCAGGATGACTGTCTAACGATTACACTGAACAAATGCTACAACAAAACCAATTTGAATGCTTAAGACTCTAATAATAAAGATATAGGTGGTTAGGTTAGGTTACAAAATCAGCACGAAAAACGAAGACATGAAAATTTTACAAATGGAATAAAATTACGCAATTATGAAACTAAAAATATCTGATTACAACTAGATTCAGAAATGGCCTAAATGCGGTGCAGGATGACTGGTTCAACGATTACACTGAACAAATGCTACAACAAAACCAATTTGAATGCTTAAGACTTAATACACAAAAGATAGGTGGTTAGGTTAGGTTACAAAATCAGCACGAAAAACGAAGACATGAAAATTTTACAAATGAATAAAATTACGTAATTATGAAACTTAAAATAACTGATTACAACTAGACTAGAAATGGCCTAAATGCGGCGCAGGATGACTGTCTAACGATTACACTGAACAAATGCTACAACAAAACCAATTTGAATGCTTAAGACTCAATACACAAAAGATAGGTGGTTAGGTTAGGTCAGGTTAGGTTAGGCTAGGTTAGGTTAGGCTACAAAATCAGCACGAAAAACGAAGACATGAAAATTTTACAAATGGAATAAAATTACGTAATTATGAAACTAAAAATAACTGATTACAACCAGACTAGAAATGGCCTAAATGCGGTGCAGGATGACTGTCTAACGATTACACTGGAACAAATGCTACAACAAAACCAATTTGAATGCTTAAGACTCCTAATACACAAAGATATAGGTATTAGGGTTAGGTTACAAAATCAGCACGAAAAACGAAGACATGAAAATTTTACAAATGAATAAAATTACGTAATTATGAAACTAAAAATAACTGATTACAACTAGATTCAGAAATGGCCTAAATGCGGCAGGATGACTGTCTAACGATTACACTGAACAAATGCTACAACAAAACCAATTTGAATGCTTAAGACTTAATACACAAAAGATAGGTGGTTAGGCTAGGTTAGGTTAGGTTAGGTTAGGTTACAAAATCAGCACGAAAAACGAAGACATGAAAATTTTACAAATGGAATAAAATTACGTAATTATGAAACTAAAAATAACTGATTACAACTAGATTCAGAAATGGCCTAAATGCGGCGCAGGATGACTGTCTAACGATTACACTGAACAAATGCTACAACAAAACCAATTTGGAATGCTTAAGACTTAATACACAAAAGATAGGTGGTTAGGGTTAGGGTTAGGTTAGTTTCTCCGCCGCCGGCGCACGCTCAGGAGCGAGGCGCGGCGCGGGGCGCGGTGCTCTGTCGATTTGTGGGAACAAGAATTTATACAAATTAAAATTTAAACGGTGCCGTGGCCGCTCCCGCATGCTCAGCGGTGCTAGCCGTTATACACGGTGCACCGTTCGCAACCCGGGAAGGGCGGCGGCACGTGCATGACACAAATTTAATATGGTTAATTGATTGAGATATTTTACAAAGATGGCCTACTGTAGTTTAATAAATGATAGATTGTATGATCGTAAGAATAAACATAAGTATATAACAACATTATATAATGCAAAAAGAGCAGTTATATGTATACAAGTATCTATTCTATATTAGTGCTAATTCCTTAAAGCTAGACCTTAAAATTAGGATTTAGAAAAAGAGTTACTAAAGAAAAAGAAATAATTACTACGATAACTTAGACTATTGAACTACGTCGCCGTATCTAAAAATTAAACGCCGCTTGAAGGTCACGGTCCCGACGCGTCATGCGCGGGGAGCGGGACGAGGCGCGGTGCGCTAACGGTCGCAACAATAAGAATTGGAACAAGTAGTAAGGAGCGATGGACAATTTAAACCATGCCACGGCCACTCCCGAGCGGCGATGCTCGCAGTAGAATACGGGCGTCGTTCGCAGCCCGGGAATGTCAGCGGCATATGCCATATGCTTGAACACGAGTTTGACATAATTAACTACTACAATTTAATAGATGATAAATAGAAAAAAGAAAATAAACATAAATATATGACGACATTATATAATGTAAAAAGAACAATTATTTATTTGTATACTGGTACCTATACTAAATTAGTGTTAATTACTTAAAGCTAGACCTATCTTAGGAATTTGTAAAAGAATTACGAAAAAGAAATAATAACTACAAAAAATTAACAATAGGAATGCGTCGCCGCATCTTAAAATAGACATCGCTTGCGGCCCCGGTCCCTTTGCGGCGGGCGCGGGGAGCGGGGCGAGGCGGGGGCGACACAGCACGCCATCGGTTGTGAAAGTAGGAATAACAACAAATTAAGACGGAGCGATTAAAAGTTTAAACTGTGCCGTGGCCGATCCCGCAATGCTCAGCGGTGCTCGCCATGGGATACGATGCACCGTTCGCAACCCGGGAAGGGCGGCGGCACGTGCATGACACAAATTTAATATGGTTAATTGATTGAGGCAATTTAATGAATGATGAATGAAATGACACGTAAATATAAAAAAAATAGTATTTGACAGTTATATTAAAATGGTAAATAATTTAGATTTAAAAATTGACAAACTGCTCCAATCATCGCTGACCGTGAGAGAGAGGAGCTACGCTCCGTAATCTACTCTGTTGTCGACTCTCTCTCTCATGGCTCGCAAGCGTGGGCAGGACATTGAGTTCGCGGTGTGATTTATATCATTTTTTGTTTTGAACTTTTATGATGGCGACGAGATCTTCCGCAGGAGTGTCTTTGAGATGCCTTTCATAATTATCATGGGCCTAAGTCTGCGGACAGGTTCAGCCTTAATTTCTGATCGCTCTTTTAACCGCTGTAACGTATCATCCCTCTGAGTCGTAGTATCGAATTCGATCCGCAATTTATTATTCGACACAGCTTGGATGCGTGCCGGTGCGTAAGAGGATTCGCGGTACGTAATGCTCTTCTTGAAGGCTTGTATCACCTCTTGCCTGGTTTTAGTTTCCGCCACCGTGCTCACGATGATGGCGGGCTTGGTCGCAGGTGGTGGTGCAGGCGTGGCCGAAGCTGTGGCGCCACCGCCCTGAGTCGCTGGAGTGCGGCCGGTCATTGCGGCCTGAGCGTATGACGTGGACCGAGTCTGCTGGAGCTGCGCTGAGATCTGCCCCTTGAACTTGGCCATCTCGTCACGCACGCAGGCCACGATGTCAGCCTTTAGGTCGCTGTCGATGGGTGTGAGCGCAGGTGTGGTTTCTGCATCAGGAGTGATGCTCGCCAACTTATTGGCCGCAGCGACGAATCTCCGTCGCGGCCAAAGTAATAAGACGCTTGTTTGCTGCCGTGACCGATTTACCCTCAGTCACGGCTTTGTTGATGCATTCAGTTAGTTTGTAGACAACGCTTAAAAGGTGTCTACATCGCAGACTTCCTCCACCCCGCCGGTAGGGCGAAGTTAGGTTACAAAATCAGCACGAAAAACGAAGATACGAAAATTTTACAAATGGAATAAAATTACGTAATTATGAAACTAAAAATAACTGATTACAACTAGACTAGAAATGGCCTAAATGCGGTGCAGGATGACTGTCTAACGATTACACTGAACAAATGCCAACAAAACCAATTTGAATGCTTAAGACTCTAATACACAAAGATATAGGTGGTTAGGTTAGGTTACAAAATCAGCACGAAAAACGAAGATACGAAAATTTTACAAATGGAATAAAATTACGTAATTATGAAACTTAAAATAACTGATTACAACTAGATTCAGAAATGGCCTAAATGCGGCGCAGGATGACTGTCTAACGATTACACTGAACAAATGCCAACAAAACCAATTTGGAATGCTTAAGACTCTAATACAAAGATATAGGTGGTTAGGTTAGTTAGGTTAGGTTAGGTCAGGTTAGGTTAGGTTAGGTTAGGTTACAAAATCAGCACGAAAAACGAAGACATGAAAATTTTACAAATGGAATAAAATTACGCAATTATGAAACTAAAAATAACTGATTACAACTAGACTAGAAATGGCCTAAATGCGGTGCAGGATGACTGTCTAACGATTACACTGAACAAATGCTACAACAAAACCAATTTGAATGCTTAAGACTCTAATACAAAGATATAGGTGGTTAGGTTAGGTTAGGTCAGGTTAGGTTAGGTCAGGTTAGGTTAGGCTAGGTTAGGTTAGGTCAGGTTAGGTTAGGTTAGGTTAGGTCAGGTTAGGTTAGGCTAGGTTAGGTTAGGCTAGGTTAGGTTAGGCTAGGTTAGGTTAGGCTAGGTTAGGTTAGGCTAGGTTAGGTTAGGTTACAAAATCAGCACGAAAAACGAAGACATGAAAATTTTACAAATGGAATAAAATTACGCAATTATGAAACTAAAAATAACTGATTACAACCAGACTAGAAATGGCCTAAATGCGGCGCAGGATGACTGGTCTAACGATTACACTGAACAAATGCCACAACAAAACCAATTTGAATGCTTAAGACTCTAATACAAAGATATAGGTGGTTAGGGTTAGGTTAGGTTAGGTCAGGTTAGGTTAGGTTACAAAATCAGCACGAAAAACGAAGATACGAAAATTTTACAAATGGAATAAAATTACGCAATTATGAAACTAAAAATAACTGATTACAACCAGACTAGAAATGGCCTAAATGCGGTGCAGGATGACCGTCTAACGATTACACTGAACAAATGCCACAACAAAACCAATTTGAATGCTTAAGACTCTAATACAAAGATATAGGTGGTTAGGTTAGGTTAGGTAAGGTTAGGTTAGGTAAGGTTAGGTTAGGTTACAAAATCAGCACGAAAAACGAAGACATGATGGTCGGTGCTTGAACAATGGGAGCAAGGGCTCACGACCGCTGTACAGTGGGAACGCATATGCCCGAATTGAAGGCATTTATGGCACTGGAGGAATGGAGAGAAGCTGGCAACGTGGATCTTCTGATGGTCTACGGCAATCCTTGCCATATCCACCATTTTTCTGTACACCTTCGGTTCCGCTGATAGAACAGCGTTGTATAAATTTTGGTTCTTATTGTTTCGCTTGAAGCGTAGTTTTAAATTATCCTGTTCACTGCCGATTATCTCGCCGAGTTCAGTGTTTTGAACTTTTATGATGGCGACGAGATCTTCCGCAGGAGTGTCTTTTGAGATGCCTTTCATTATTATCATGGGCCTAAGTCTGCGGACAGGTTCAGCCTTAATTTCTGATCGCTCTTTTAACCGCTGTAACGTATCATCCCTCTGAGTCGTAGTATCGAATTCGATCCGCAATTTATTATTCGACACAGCTTGGATGCGTGCCGGTGCGTAAGAGGATTCGCGGTACGTAATGCTCTTCTTGAAGGCTTGTATCACCTCTTGCCTGGTTTTAGTTTCCGCCACCGTGCTCACGATGATGGCGGGCTTGGTCGCAGGTGGTGGTGCAGGCGTGGCCGAAGCTGTGGCGCCACCGCCCTGAGTCGCTGGAGTGCGGCCGGTCATTGCGGCCTGAGCGTATGACGTGGACCGAGTCTGCTGGAGCTGCGCTGAGATCTGCCCCTTGAACTTGGCCATCTCGTCACGCACGCAGGCCACGATGTCAGCCTTTAGGTCGCTGTCGATGGGTGTGAGCGCAGGTGTGGTTTCTGCATCAGGAGTGATGCTCGCCAACTTGTGGCCGCAGCGACGAATCTCCGTCGCGGCCAAAGTAATAAGACGCTTGTTTGCTGCCGTGACCGATTTACCCTCAGTCACGGCTTTGTTGATGCATTCAGTTAGTTTGTAGACAACGCTTAAAAAGGTGTCTACATCGCAGACTTCCTCCACCCCCGCCGGTAGGGCGGGGGAGAGGTTATCCGCTGCTGTCGTCTTACTCGACATCGTTATCGCTTAAAAGCATTAATTTGAGGGGGAGAGCGGCCCCTAATGTAAAAAGTTTTATAATAAAAACTATTTTTTGTGTCCTCACTGCACTTTAAAACTAGAATTAAACACTAATATTAATAAACAAAAAAGTCTTAAGAAGATTTAAAATTACGTAATTATGAAACTTAAAATAACTGATTACAACTAGACTAGAAATGGCCTAAATGCGGTGCAGGATGACTGTCTAACGATTACACTGAACAAATGCTACAACAAAACCAATTTGGAATGCTTAAGACTTAATACACAAAGATATAGGTGGTTAGGTTAGGTTAGGTTACAAAATCAGCACGAAAAACGAAGACATGAAAATTTTACAAATGGAATAAAATTACGTAATTATGAAACTAAAAATAACTGATTACAACCAGACTAGAAATGGCCTAAATGCGGCGCAGGATGACTGTTCAACGATTACACTGAACAAATGCCACAACAAAACCAATTTGGAATGCTTAAGACTCTAATACACAAAGATATAGGTGGTTAGGTTAGGTTACAAAATCAGCACGAAAAACGAAGACATGAAAATTTTACAAATGGAATAAAATTACGTAATTATGAAACCAAAAATAACTGATTACAACTAGATTCAGAAATGGCCTAAATGCGGTGCAGGATGACTGTCTAACGATTACACTGAACAAATGCTACAACAAAACCAATTTGGAATGCTTAAGACTTAATACACAAAGATATAGGTGGTTAGGTTAGGTTGGGTTAGGTTAGGCTAGGTTAGGTTAGGGTTAGGCTAGGTTAGGTTAGGTTAGGTTAGGTTAGGTTAGGTTAGGTTAGGTTAAGGTTAGGTTAGGTTGGGTTAGGTTAGGTTAGGTTAGGTTAGGTTAGGTTAGGTTAGGTTAGGTTAGGTTAAGGTTAGGTTAGGTTAGGTTAGGTTAGGTTAGGTTAGGTTTTTTTTTTTTTTAGACCCTCATTTCTGGGGCCCTTGCATGTATTACCCCTGACATGATAACTCAGGGACTTTTTTGTTCATTTCTAACATTATCCACTTACACTATTTTTTAGTCGAGTCTTATCTCTGTATACATCGTATTCTATTCTTAAATATAATTCTTCTTAGTCAAACTTAATATATATATAGTTCTAAATTTAGTTACTATGGAGTATATATAACTAAATATTCACACACATACTAACATCCTCATACATTCATTTTGTTTTATTTTGTCGTATAGCTTTCATCGCCACACGCTTGCAGAAATGCAGGAATTTCTGGCTAAAATCTCTGCTACTGATAAGGACTGGCAAGTTATTTATTGTTACTTTTAAACCTGTGTAGCTCTCAACATTGAGCCTCTCCCCTGCGTTGACAGGACACTCCGTTATGAGGTGCAAGATATCCTCCTTGATGGTGTCGTCACAGACACACGACGGGCTCTCTTTACACCTGAAGCGGTTCAAGTATTCGGAGAAACCGCCGTGGCCCGTGAACACCTGCACAGACAGAGCGTCCATCTCCAGGTTTTAATTACGCTGAAGGCTTCTGACGCGTCCGGGAAGAAGGCTTTGGTGACGGAAGCCGTGTCACCCTCTCGATACCTCCTGTTCCATTCATCAACCGACTCCAAACGGATTTGTCGCTTGACGAACGAGACAGGGCATCGATCGTAGTCGGGGGTCCTCTTGGTCTTAATTGCAGCCTCCTTTGCAAGTTCGTCCGCCCTCTCGTTCCCCTCCAAACCTGCGTGGGCTTTCACCCATGTTAGGGAGATGTTCTTCCCACGTCCCCGCAATGTACAGATGTTTTGTCGTGCTTTCACCGCGAGGGATGCAGGAATCCGGGTTAATAACCGTTTGGAGGGCGGACCTGGAGTCGCAATAGACCCTGAAGTTCCGTGCAGAGTGCCGTAGTGCCCACTCGGTGGCTTCACTGATTGCCAGCAATTCCGCCTGGTAGACGGTGCAGTAATCACCCAGCTTGAGTTTTCGGGTACTCTTCTCGGCCGCGCCTATCCAAATGGATAGTGCCGCTCCGACTTTCCCTCGATTTTACTACCGTCGGTGTAAATTCGGACGGTAGCCTCGTCTTGCGTATGCAAATCCACACCGTCCCCATGCAGGTGAAGTCCAGCTCCAGCCTTTCGGCAGGATGTGGCATCTCGGCGTAGGAGTCCTAGTCTCCATATCCCTGTCCCCTACCACTCGCCGCGATATGCCTCTCTTTACTTGGTAAAGAGAAGTACTTCTGATCCTTATATCCAGGGGAAGCAATCCGGCTAGCAGCAGGGCTGAATGCAGGAGACGGTCTATACGATTTCACAATCTTCTGGACAAACCCTCTCTGCACGGAGTCCAGCTGCTTTCTGGCAGACCTTTTTAGTGTCGCCGACGCCCATGCGCCCGCAGCGTACATGATCGTCGGCTCCACCACCGCCGTATAAATGGTTCTAACCACCTCGGGGTTCAATCCCCATTGGACCTTAGCGGCCCTCGACAGTTGGACGTACAGACTCTGCGCCTTCCGACACACATTTGCAATGTGCGCGTTGAACGTGAGTCCGTCGTCCACTGTGAGGCCGAGTATCTTGATGTTCTTGGAGAGCTCGATCCTCACACCGCCCATGGTCAGGAGTGGTGAGTCAAACTTCAGCTTCCTCGTCACTACCATAGCCTTAGTTTTGTGTGCTGCGAAGTTTAGCTTATTTTGACCCCCCACCCCCGAACATAATCGAGTACCGGTTCGGCTCTCCGTTGCACTTCTAGTGCATTGTCCCCCGCGATAATCAAAACCACGTCATCAGCAAAGGCCTGACAGTATACCCCCCTCCGCCCCAATTCTTCCAGAAGAGGATTAAGCAGCAGGTTCCACAGCGTAGGACCCCCAATGGATCCTTGCACGCACCCCTTTGTCGTACGCTTGACCCATTCCGCACCGGCGAACCCGACGCGCACTGATCGATCGCTAAGATAGCTGTCAATTAGGCGCCTCAGGTCCACCGGGCATCCGGTCTCCGCCAGTCTGAGTCTGATCGCGGGCCACCACGCATTATCGAATGCTCCCTCTATGTCCAGCGACACCAAAACAATGAGCTTTTTCTCACGAAGCCGATCATTTAGGTGTCCCATCATGGCACAGAGGGAGTCTTCGGTACTACGTTGCGGCATGAAGCCGTACTGGCTGTCACTGATCTGGGGCACTATGTGCCACCTGATTCTCTGGACAACCATCTTTTCGCAGATCTTACCCAGTACCGGCAAGAGACCTATGGGTCTGTAGGACTTAGGGTCCGCGTATGTGTCCTTTCCCGGCTTCCGTATGACTACTACCACAGCTTCCTTCCACCTTGCAGGGAAGTAAGAAAGACTTAGGCACTTGTTCATAAGTGCGAGGAACAGGTCAGGGTCCAGTGTGATTGCCGTACAGCAGATGTCGGAGGTAAGGCCGTCCATTCCAGGCGCCTTTTTTGGATTGAACGACGACGCGGCCCACAGCAGTTCGCTCTTGGTGAATGGTGGGTTGCATGAGTCATCACGCAGCCCCTCATTTATTGTAGGTTAAGGTTAGGTTAGGTTAGGTTAGGTTAGGTTAGGTTAGGTTAGGTTAGGTTAGGTTAGGTTAGGTTAGGTTTTTTTTTTTTTTTGAATACTGCGCGTTCCCCTGACGAGTCATTGTCAGGGATATTTTTCAGGCTTTTTGTTTGTTTTTACTTTTGTTAATTACAATTCGTAATAGAATAGGTTTACATTTCACTTCTTTTGTTATTCTATTTCAGTTCTTTGTTGTCTTTCTTTTTTATTTTACATTTACACTTGTTCTTTAACATTCGATCTCTTTCATTTCATTATCCAAAATATACTATTATATTCGATTTATTTATTTCTTAGATTTACTTTTCTTATTATTTCAATACAGTATTCTATAAAATCATGTTTAGTTTCTTTTTGACAAATAAGTTGACTTAATTTTGTGGCTTCTATTTTAATTCCGGTTTTTAACTCTACATCCAGTCGATCCCTACAATGCACTGGGCACTCTGTGATTAGGTGGATAACTGTTTCCGGAACATCCGGGTCGCAAATACACGACGGGCTCTCTTTGCACCCGAAGCGATTCAGGTACTCCGAGAACCCGCCGTGCCCAGTGAGTAGTTGCGTGAGGTGCATGTTTGTAGTTACCGATTTTATGAATTCCTGGGCTATATAGATGTTGGGCAAAAAATATCTTCGTGCCAGATGCCGTGGCTTCCTCCGTGTACCTCCGGTTCCATTCATGAAGAGTGTCCTCTCGGATTTGTCTCTTCATGAATGAAACCGGGCACTGGTCGTAGACAGGTTTAGTTTTTGTGTGTAGCGCTGCGTGTTTCGCGAGCTCATCCGCTCTCTCGTTTCCCGCTATCCCCACATGGGCCTTCACCCAGTACAGGGAGATGGTTTTTCCCTTTAGTATTGCCTGGCTTATGGTGTTTTGTGCCTGAATTGCTAAAGGGTGCCTTGTCTCACTGTTGCATAAAGTATCTAGGGCGGCCCTAGAATCACTGAATATTCCAAATGAATATCCAGCTCTTTCCAGGGCCTCCACCGTTGCATTTCGGAGAGCCAGAAGCTCGGCTTGGTATACTGTGCAATGGGACGACAGCTTAAACTTTTTGGACTTGGTTTCGACGCCGTCTTTCCATAAGGAAAACGCGGCCCCGACCTTGCCCTCAAGCCCACTGCCGTCCGTGTATATTTTATATTCCAAGTTCGCCAGGGTGTTAATCTGCTCCTGGCTCTCGAGGTGTTTGTACTCTAGATGTAGCTTACATGCAGGGTGTGTGGATTTGGTGTATAATACTTCCTTCTCGACCTCCCTATCTCCGTATGCATGCTCCTTTTTTCCTTTTCTTATCTCAAAGACTGTGGCAGCCTCTTTGATACGAAGGTCGAGAGGCAGTATTCCTGACAGTGCGAGTGCGGAGTTAAGCGAAACCGTTCTGTATGCTCGGCATATTTTCTGGGCGAAACCTCTTTGCACGGCATTGAGCTGTTTTCTAGAAACTAGCTTTGCTGCAGATTTCCCCCAGGCTCCAGCCGCATACGTAATGATCGGTTCCACTGCTGCCGTGTATATTATTTTTACTATTTCGGGGTTTAGCCCCCCATGTTATTTTGGCCGCTCTGGTTAGATGTTTGTGTATGTTGAGTGCTTTTCTGCATGTGAGGGTGATGTGTTTGTTGAAGGTTAGTTTTCTGTCAATGTTTAAGCCCAGCAGTTTGATTTCTTGGTCCATGTCGATTGGGATCCCTCCCATGCTCAGGCGTGGGGTGTCATATTTTAACCTGTTTGTTATGACCATTGCTTTTGTTTTATGTGGTGCAAACTTGAGTTTGTTTTGACACCCACGCCTGAACATAATCGAGTGCCTCCTAGCACTGGTGTTAATGCCCGACGTCTCCCCGCTAAATACGAGCACGACGTCGTCGGCAAATGCCTGTGCGTGGTGCCCCCTCTGCTCCAGATCTTTTAATAAGGGGTCAATCAGGAGGTTCCATAAAATGGGTCCCCCTATCGAACCCTGTACGCACCCCTGGCTAGTACTTTTTGATGTCTCCTCTCCCGCATACCTCACTCTGACCTTTCTGTCTGTCAGGTAACTGTCCAGTATTCTCCGGATGTTGATAGGGCACTTCTCCTTCGCTAATCTCATTCTGATGGCGGGCCACCATGCGCTGTCAAAGGCTCCCTCTATGTCTAATGAAACAATGGTGACAATTAGTTTTTGTTTCAGCTTATCGCGTACGTGTTCCATCAGATCATAGAGGGAGTCTTCCGTACTCTTCTGTGGTACGAAGCCATACTGTCGCGAGCTCAGTCTGGGGACCAGATGCCACTTGAGGCGGCCAACAATCATCCTCTCGAGTAGTTTTCCCATCACCGGGAGGAGGCCAATGGGTCTATAGGACTTTGGTGTGGTATAAGTTTCCTTATCCGGCTTTCTTATTACTACTACTGTGGCCTCCTTCCAGATGGTGGGGAAAAGACTCAGTTCTAGGCATCTGTTGGCCATCATCAAGTGGAAGTCCGTGTCGCCTTCGACCAGCGCCCGAACAATATCCGCGGTCACTCCATCCCCAGGTGCCTTCTTCGGGTTAAAGGCTCTCGCGGCATTTAGTAGCTCCTCCTTACTAAAGGAGGGTCCTGTTCCTCTTCCTGATCCTGACCGTTTATTTGTTCCACGGCTCTTCTTATATCCCGATGATGTTCTAAATCGGTTTGGCGGTCGTCGTTTGGGAAGAATGTGTCCGCGAGCTCTACCACCGATTCTTTTGGAGACAGCACTTTATCGCCTTTCACCATCAATTCATCCTCCTGCCTCCTAGTCGCCTTCCTTAAGATCCTGTATATCCCATCCCACATCCCTTCCTTTTCTTGCCTTCCACAGAACTCCTTCCAACTACTTGTCTTAGCTCTCCTCACCTCATTCTCATACTCTTCTTTTTGTTTCAGATACCTGGCTACGACGATGTTTCTCCTGCAGGGTGCTGCGCAGCGGATTCGGCGCTTTAAGGTAAGTGTTTTCTTCTTCTTATCCTCCAACTCCTTGGTCCACCAGGGAATCTTGGGTTTGGTTTTGCACTTTATTTTTGGGAGCACCTCCTCACATGCTTCGATCACAACTGCATCATACTCGTTTATGGTGTTCTCTAATTCTTCCTTTGTGTTTGTCCTTTTTAATCTTTGGGTGTCAAGATTTTTGTCCCTCTTGAATTGAGATACCTTTTCAATAAGAGATTGCCAATTCGCATTCCTGGTGTTGTATTTTCTTGTTGTACTCACCTTTGGCTCGTCTCTTAACCCCTCCTTCCTTAGAGTAAACGTGATACAGTTGTGATCGGAGCTGACGACGTCTTCGATCACCTTCCACTCCCCCAACCTGCTTAGCATGTCGGGGGAGCAGAAGGTGACGTCGACCACACTGCTAAACACTCTGTTTCCTCTCACAGTCTGGAACGTTGGTACACCGCCGCATTCCAGTATCTCCAACCTGTGCTGATTTGCGAAGCCCAATATGGCTTCTCCTCTACTGTCTGTGGTTTTGCTACCCCACCAGATACTTTTGGCATTTATGTCGCCTCCCACTATAATAGATTTTGGCCCAAGCTCCTGATTGCGCGACTCAGGTGGTAGAGGTAATCGTCAACCGGTTGGTCTGGTTCAAAGTACACGGATATGAGTGTGGTTTTCCAGTCCTTGCCTCCGACTTCCACCACGGCGATGTTATTCGTGGTGTACTTAGGGTGGGCTCTGGCGTCTATGTCTGGGTTTAGTACCATTATCGCCGACTTTACTACTTTGTCTTTGCCATTTCCCTGGAAGACTCTCACACCCCGGTAATTCTTTACCACTCTTTTGCCACCCACGTATGGTTCTTGTGTTAACACGAAATCGTATTTCCTTTTATTGGCTTCTAGTACGATTTCGTTTGTCGCAAGTTCTTTGCGTTGCAGGTTGACTTGGGCCAATTTGTATGTTTTGGTCTCTGTTTCTGGGGTTTGGCTGTGGGATAGTGTGCCATGCTGTCCACTGTGGCTGCCCTTAGCAATACGCCGTTGCAGCCCTGGCTAGCGCATCCCACTTCCGTCGCACTGGGCACTCGGCACTGAATGCGTTATGCTCAGCATTTCCCAGCTTGGCGGATGCGCAATTTCTGCATGATGGGGCTGCACCGGCGCCCCACTCCGGGCACTCGGTCTTTCTATGTGGGCCTGCGCAATGACTGCATGTCTCCTTCTCTTCTTTGCAGAGGCGTTTGGTGTGGCCATACCTTAGACACTGGGAGCATTGGACCAGTGGAGATTGGTCCGATATATGAATCCTCTGCATATCGATCTGGACGGTCCCTCTCTCCACCAGTCTATTCCACAGCCTCGGGGAGACTCTCAGGACTATATGATTCGTGATAGCGTTTCTCGATTTCCTTTTATATTTTATCTCCATCCTGTCCTCATCTCCTGTCAGCCCCTCGAAGATTTTGAGGTTCTGTTTCCTCAGTGCCCCATCACCTCTTCTTCCGTATTGTAAGAAAGGACATCCTTCAACATAACCAGCGGGTCCTTATTTTTAATTTCTTCTGCATGTAGTTTCCCTCCTGCTTTGTCCAGTTTATCTTTTACTTTATTCCTGTCCGCTTCACTTCTACATCCTATAATTACTTTCCTGTCCCTGGCTTTCCGAACTCTATCTATCTTCCTCCTCCTTCCTTAGCATTTATAACTTCCCTTATCTTATTTAGAACCTCTTCCCCTGACTCTTGTTCGTCGCTGGAGGTGACTACAACCGAGTGGAACGTTTCCCTCTTTTGGGTGTTTCCCTTATTGAGGCCCGCCGCTACGCTCGCGTATGTTTCCCCTTTCAGTGATTTCTTATGTTCCACCAGCATTTCCTTTAACTCTTCCATCTTTTCATTGTTTTCTTTAACCAATCTTGTTTGTTCTTCCATCCTTTTAATCAGTTCTGTGTCCTGTCCATGTGTCGGGGAGGGGCTAGGAGGGGTCAGGGGGTGTAAAGAGCCCACCTCACCCGTCCCTGCTACTCTCTCCTCCTCTTTCTGTTTTTTGTGACTCTCTATTTCTTTGTCCAGTGTTTTAACTATTTGGTACAGTCTATCTACTGCGTTCAATACTCCGTCCTTTATATCTGTCCTCAAGTTTCTGGAGTTGGCCAGATAAGTCTTCGCCTTACATAGGCAGGCTTTTGCTTCGAGAGCTAGGGTTAGGTTAGGTTAGGCTAGGTTAGGTTAGGTTAGTTAGGTTAGGTTAGGCTAGGTTAGGTTAGAAAATCAGCACGAAAACGAAGACATGAAAATTTTACAAATGGAATAAAATTACGTAATTATGAAACTAAAAATATCTGATTACAACTAGATTCAGAAATGGCCTAAATGCGGCGCAGGATGACTGTCTAACGATTACACTGAACAAATGCTACAACAAAACCAATTTGAATGCTTAAGACTCTAATACACAAAGATATAGGTGGTTAGGTTAGGTTAGGTTAGGTTAGGCTAGGTTAGGTTAGGCTAGGTTAGGTTAGAAAATCAGCACGAAAACGAAGACATGAAAATTTTACAAATGGAATAAAATTACGTAATTATGAAACTAAAAATAACTGATTACAACTAGACTAGAAATGGCCTAAATGCGGCGCAGGATGACTGTCTAACGATTACACTGAACAAATGCTACAACAAAACCAATTTGAATGCTTAAGACTCTAATACACAAAGATATAGGTGGTTAGGTTAGGTTAGGCTAGGTTAGGTTAGGTTAGTTAGGTTAGGTTAGGTTAGGCTAGGTTAGGTTAGGTTAGGCTAGGTTAGGTTAGGTTAGGTTAGGTTAGGTTAGGTTAGTTAGGTTAGGTTAGTTAGGTTAGGTTAGGCTAGGTTAGGTTAGGTTAGGTTAGGTTAGGCTAGGTTAGGTTAGTTAGGTTAGGTTAGGTTAGAAAATCAGCACGAAAAACGAAGACATGAAAATTTTACAAATGGAATAAAATTACGTAAGTATGAAAACTAAAGGTGAGTGATTAAAACTAGAAATGGCCTAAATGCGGTGCAGGATGACTGTCTAACGATTACACTGAACAAATGCTACAACAAAACCAATTTGGAATGCTTAAGACTCTAATACACAAAGATATAGGTGGTTAGGCTAGGTTAGGTTAGGCTAGGTTAGGTTAGTTAGGTTAGGTTAGGTTAGGTTAGGCTAGGTTAGGTTAGGTTAGGTTAGGCTAGGTTAGGTTAGGTTAGGCTAGGTTAGGTTAGGTTACAAAATCAGCACGAAAAACGAAGACATGAAAATTTTACAAATGGAATAAAATTACGTAATTATGAAAACTAAAGGTGAGTGATTAAAACTAGAAATGGCCTAAATGCGGCGCAGGATGACTGTCTAACGATTACACTGGAACAAATGCTACAACAAAACCAATTTGAATGCTTAAGACTCTAATACACAAAGATATAGGTGGTTAGGTTAGGTTACAAAATCAGCACGAAAAACGAAGACATGAAAATTTTACAAATGGAATAAAATTACGTAATTATGAAAACTAAAGGTGAGTGATTAAAACTAGAATTGGCCTGAATACGGCACGAGAACGGTGTCTAATGATTAGACTACACAAATACTACAAGAAAAACAAATTGAGATGCTATGGACTTAAAAACGCGAGGATATACGTGAATTCTATAAAACAGGGCTTTACCACTATACCTCGGTTTCAAAGAAAAGACGATTTTTCGCTATTTCTGTGCGTTTTCTTACAGGTTTTGCCTGATTCGATGGTTGCGGGCCGGGACTGACCGGCCGAGAGCAAAAACAGCACAGAAAAGGAAGAAACAAAAATTTTAGAATGCGATTAAAATTACGTAATTATGAAACTAAAAATAACTGATTACAACTAGATTCAGAAATGGCCTAAATGCGGCGCAGGATGACTGTCTAACGATTACACTGGAACAAATGCTACAACAAAACCAATTTGGAATGCTTAAGACTCTAATACACAAAGATATAGGTGGTTAGGTTAGGTTACAAAATCAGCACGAAAACGAAGACATGAAAATTTTACAAATGGAATAAAATTACGTAATTATGAAAACTAAAGGTGAGTGATTAAAACTAGAATTGGCCTGAATACGGCACGAGAACGGTGTCTAATGATTAGACTACACAAATACTACAAGAAAAACAAATTGGAGATGCTATGGACTTAAAAACGCGAGGATATACGTGAATTCTATAAAACAGGGCTTTACCACTATACCTCGGTTTCAAAGAAAAGACGATTTTTCGCTATTTCTGTGCGTTTTCTTACAGGTTTTGCCTGATTCGATGGTTGCGGGCCGGGACTGACCGGCCGAGAGCAAAAACAGCACAGAAAAGGAAGAAACAAAAATTTTAGAATGCGATTAAAATTACGTAAGTATGAAACTAAAAATAACTGATTACAACTAGACTAGAAATGGCCTAAATGCGGCGCAGGATGACTGTCTAACGATTACACTGGAACAAATGCTACAACAAAACCAATTTGGAATGCTTAAGACTCTAATACACAAAGATATAGGTGGTTAGGTTAGGTTACAAAATCAGCACGAAAAACGAAGACATGAAAATTTTACAAATGGAATAAAATTACGTAATTATGAAAACTAAAGGTGAGTGATTAAAACTAGAATTGGCCTGAATACGGCACGAGAACGGTGTCTAATGATTAGACTACACAAATACTACAGAAAAACAAATTGGAATGCTATGGACTTAAAAACGCGAGGATATACGTGAATTCTATAAAACAGGGCTTTACCACTATACCTCGGTTTCAAAGAAAAAGTCGATTTTTCGCTAATTCTGTGCGTTTTCTTACAGGTTTTGCCTGATTCGATGGTTGCGGGCCGGACTGACCGGCCGAGCAAAAACAGCACAGAAAAGGAAGAAACAAAAATTTTAGAATGCGATTAAAATTACGTAAGTATGAAAACTAAAGGTGAGTGATTAAAACTAGAAATGGCCTGAATACGGCACGAGAACGGTGTCTAATAGTTAGACTACACAAATACTACAAGAAAAACAAATTGGAGATGCTATGGACTTAATAACGCGAGGATATACGTGAATTCCTATAAAACAGGGCTTTACCACTATACCTCGGTTTCAAAGAAAAGACGATTTTTCGCTATTTCTGTGCGTTTTCTTACAGGTTTTGCCTGATTCGATGGTTGCAGGCCGGGACTGACCGGCCGAGAGCAAAAACAGCACAGAAAAGGAAGAAACAAAAATTTTAGAATGCGATTAAAATTACGTAAGTATGAAAACTAAAGGTGAGTGATTAAAACTAGAAATGGCCTGAATACGGCACGAGAACGGTGTCTAATGATTAGACTACACAAATACTACAGAAAAACAAATTGGAGATGCTATGGACTTAAAAACGCGAGGATATACGTGAATTCCTATAAAACAGGGCTTTACCACTATACCTCGGTTTCAAAGAAAAAGACGATTTTTCGCTATTTCTGTGCGTTTTTCTTACAGGTTTTGCCTGATTCGATGGTTGCGGGCCGGGACTGACCGGCCGAGAGCAAAAACAGCACAGAAAAGGAAGAAACAAAAAATTTTAGAATGCGATTAAAATTACGTAAGTATGAAAACTAAAGGTGAGTGATTAAAACTAGAAATGGCCTGAATACGGCACGAGAACGGTGTCTAATGATTAGACTACACAAATACTACAAGAAAAAACAAATTGGAGATGCTATGGACTTAATAACGCGAGGATATACGTGAATTCCTATAAAACAGGGCTTTACCACTATACCTCGGTTTCAAAGAAAAAGACGATTTTTCGCTATTTCTGTGCGTTTTTCTTACAGGTTTTGCCTGATTCGATGGTTGCGGGCCGGGACTGACCGGCCGAGAGCAAAACAACACAGAAAAGGAAGAAACAAAAATTTTAGAATGCGATTAAAATTACGTAAGTATGAAAACTAAAGGTGAGTGATTAAAACTAGAAATGGCCTGAATACGGCACGAGAACGGTGGTCTAATGATTAGACTACACAAATACTACAAGAAAAAACAAATTGGAGATGCTATGGACTTAAAAACGCGAGGATATACGTGAATTCCTATAAAACAGGGCTTTACCACTATACCTCGGTTTCAAAGAAAAAGACGATTTTTCGCTATTTCTGTGCGTTTTTCTTACAGGTTTTGCCTGATTCGATGGTTGCGGGCCGGGACTGACCGGCCGAGAGCAAAAACAGCACAGAAAAGGAAGAAACAAAAAATTTTAGAATGCGATTAAAATTACGTAAGTATGAAAACTAAAGGTGAGTGATTAAAACTAGAAATGGCCTGAATACGGCACGAGAACGGTGTCTAATGATTAGACTACACAAATACTACAAGAAAAAACAAATTGGAGATGCTATGGACTTAATAACGCGAGGATATACGTGAATTCTATAAAACAGGGCTTTACCACTATACCTCGGTTTCAAAGAAAAAGACGATTTTTCGCTATTTCTGTGCGTTTTTCTTACAGGTTTTGCCTGATTCGATGGTTGCGGGCCGGGACTGACCGGCCGAGAGCAAAAACAGCACAGAAAAGGAAGAAACAAAAATTTTAGAATGCGATTAAAATTACGTAAGTATGAAAACTAAAGGTGAGTGATTAAAACTAGAAATGGCCTAAATGCGGTGCAGGATGACTGTCTAACGATTACACTGGAACAAATGCTACAACAAAACCAATTTGAATGCTTAAGACTCTAATACACAAAGATATAGGTGGTTAGGTTAGGTTACAAAATCAGCACGAAAACGAAGACATGAAAATTTTACAAATGGAATAAAATTACGTAAGTATGAAAACTAAGGTGAGTGATTAAAACTAGAAATGGCCTAAATGCGGCGCAGGATGACTGTCTAACGATTACACTGAACAAATGCTACAAGAAAAACAAATTGGAATGCTATGGACTTAAAAACGCGAGGATATACGTGAATTCCTATAAAACGGGGCTTTACCACTATACCTCGGTTTCAAAGAAAAAGACGATTTTTCGCTATTTCTGTGCGTTTTTCTTACAGGTTTTGCCTGATTCGATGGTTGCGGGCCGGGACTGACCGGCCGAGCAAAAACAGCACAGAAAAGGAAGAAACAAAAATTTTAGAATGCGATTAAAATTACGTAAGTATGAAAACTAAAGGTGAGTGATTAAAACTAGAATTGGCCTGAATACGGCACGAGAACGGTGTCTAATAGTTAGACTACACAAATACTACAAGAAAAACAAATTGGAGATGCTATGGACTTAATAACGCGAGGATATACGTGAATTCCTATAAAACAGGGCTTTACCACTATACCTCGGTTTCAAAGAAAAAGACGATTTTTCGCTATTTCTGTGCGTTTTCTTACAGGTTTTGCCTGATTCGATGGTTGCGGGCCGGGACTGACCGGCCGAGAGCAAAAACAGCACAGAAAAGGAAGAAACAAAAATTTTAGAATGCGATTAAAATTACGTAAGTATGAAAACTAAAAGGTGGTGATTAAAACTAGAAATGGCCTGAATACGGCACGAGAACGGTGTCTAATGATTAGACTACACAAATACTACAAGAAAAACAAATTGGAGATGCTATGGACTTAATAACGCGAGGATATACGTGAATTCCTATAAAACAGGGCTTTACCACTATACCTCGGTTTCAAAGAAAAAGACGATTTTTCGCTATTTCTGTGCGTTTTCTTACAGGTTTTGCCTGATTCGATGGTTGCGGGCCGGGACTGACCGGCCGAGAGCAAAAACAACACAGAAAAGGAAGAAACAAAAATTTTAGAATGCGATTAAAATTACGTAATTATGAAAACTAAAGGTGAGTGATTAAAACTAGAAATGGCCTGAATACGGCACGAGAACGGTGTCTAATGATTAGACTACACAAATACTACAAGAAAAACAAATTGGAGATGCTATGGACTTAATAACGCGAGGATATACGTGAATTCCTATAAAACAGGGCTTTACCACTATACCTCGGTTTCAAAGAAAAAGACGATTTTTCGCTATTTCTGTGCGTTTTCTTACAGGTTTTGCCTGATTCGATGGTTGCGGGCCAGGACTGACCGGCCGAGCAAAAACAGCACAGAAAAGGAAGAAACAAAAATTTTAGAATGCGATTAAAATTACGTAATTATGAAAACTAAAAATAACTGATTACAACTAGACTAGAAATGGCCTAAATGCGGTGCAGGATGACTGTCTAACGATTACACTGAACAAATGCTACAACAAAACCAATTTGAATGCTTAAGACTCTAATACACAAAGATATAGGTGGTTAGGTTAGGTTAGAAAATCAGCACGAAAACGAAGACATGAAAATTTTACAAATGGAATAAAATTACGTAAGTATGAAAACTAAAGGTGAGTGATTAAAACTAGAAATGGCCTGAATACGGCACGAGAACGGTGTCTAATGATTAGACTACACAAATACTACAAGAAAAACAAATTGAGATGCTATGGACTTAAAAACGCGAGGATATGCGTGAATTCCTATAAAACAGGGCTTTACCACTATACCTCGGTTTCAAAGAAAAAGACGATTTTTCGCTATTTCTGTGCGTTTTCTTACAGGTTTTGCCTGATTCGATGGTTGCGGGCCAGGACTGACCGGCCGAGAGCAAAAACAGCACAGAAAAGGAAGAAACAAAAAATTTTAGAATGCGATTAAAATTACGTAAGTATGAAAACTAAAGGTGAGTGATTAAAACTAGAAATGGCCTGAATACGGCACGAGAACGGTGTCTAATGATTAGACTACACAAATACTACAAGAAAAAACAAATTGGAGATGCTATGGACTTAATAACGCGAGGATATACGTGAATTCCTATAAAACAGGGCTTTACCACTATACCTCGGTTTCAAAGAAAAAGACGATTTTTCGCTATTTCTGTGCGTTTTTCTTACAGGTTTTGCCTGATTCGATGGTTGCGGGCCGGGACTGACCGGCCGAGAGCAAAAACAGCACAGAAAAGGAAGAAACAAAAAATTTTAGAATGCGATTAAAATTACGTAAGTATGAAAACTAAAGGTGAGTGATTAAAACTAGAAATGGCCTGAATACGGCACGAGAACGGTGTCTAATAGTTAGACTACACAAATACTACAAGAAAAACAAATTGGAGATGCTATGGACTTAATAACGCGAGGATATACGTGAATTCCTATAAAACAGGGCTTTACCACTATACCTCGGTTTCAAAGAAAAAGACGATTTTTCGCTATTTCTGTACGTTTTCTTACAGGTTTTGCCTGATTCGATGGTTGCGGGCCGGGACTGACCGGCCGAGAGCAAAAACAGCACAGAAAAGGAAGAAACAAAAATTTTAGAATGCGATTAAAATTACGTAAGTATGAAAACTAAAGGTGAGTGATTAAAACTAGAAATGGCCTGAATACGGCACGAGAACGGTGTCTAATAGTTAGACTACACAAATACTACAAGAAAAAACAAATTGGAGATGCTATGGACTTAAAAACGCGAGGATATACGTGAATTCCTATAAAACAGGGCTTTACCACTATACCTCGGTTTCAAAGAAAAAGACGATTTTTCGCTATTTCTGTGCGTTTTTCTTACAGGTTTTGCCTGATTCGATGGTTGCGGGCCGGGACTGACCGGCCGAGAGCAAAAACAGCACAGAAAAGGAAGAAACAAAAAATTTTAGAATGCGATTAAAATTACGTAAGTATGAAAACTAAAGGTGAGTGATTAAAACTAGAAATGGCCTGAATACGGCACGAGAACGGTGTCTAATGATTAGACTACACAAATACTACAAGAAAAAACAAATTGGAGATGCTATGGACTTAAAAACGCGAGGATATACGTGAATTCCTATAAAACAGGGCTTTACCACTATACCTCGGTTTCAAAGAAAAAGACGATTTTTCGCTATTTCTGTGCGTTTTCTTACAGGTTTTGCCTGATTCGATGGTTGCAGGCCGGGACTGACCGGCCGAGAGCAAAAACAGCACAGAAAAGGAAGAAACAAAAATTTTAGAATGCGATTAAAATTACGTAAGTATGAAAACTAAAGGTGAGTGATTAAAACTGAAATGGCCTGAATACGGCACGAGAACGGTGTCTAATAGTTAGACTACACAAATACTACAAGAAAAACAAATTGGAGATGCTATGGACTTAATAACGCGAGGATATGCGTGAATTCCTATAAAACAGGGCTTTACCACTATACCTCGGTTTCAAAGAAAAAGACGATTTTTCGCTATTTCTGTGCGTTTTCTTACAGGTTTTGCCTGATTCGATGGTTGCGGGCGGGACTGACCGGCCGAGAGCAAAAACAGCACAGAAAAGGAAGAAACAAAAATTTTAGAATGCGATTAAAATTACGTAAGTATGAAAACTAAAGGTGAGTGATTAAAACTAGAAATGGCCTGAATACGGCACGAGAACGGTGTCTAATGATTAAGACTACACAAATACTACAAGAAAAACAAATTGGAGATGCTATGGACTTAATAACGCGAGGATATACGTGAATTCCTATAAAACAGGGCTTTACCACTATACCTCGGTTTCAAAGAAAAAGACGATTTTCGCGCTATTTCTGTGCGTTTTCTTACAGGTTTTGCCTGATTCGATGGTTGCAGGCCGGGACTGACCGGCCGAGCAAAAACAGCACAGAAAAGGAAGAAACAAAAAATTTTAGAATGCGATTAAAATTACGTAAGTATGAAAACTAAAGGTGAGTGATTAAAACTAGAAATGGCCTGAATACGGCACGAGAACGGTGTCTAATGATTAGACTACACAAATACTACAAGAAAAAACAAATTGGAGATGCTATGGACTTAAAAACGCGAGGATATACGTGAATTCCTATAAAACAGGGCTTTACCACTATACCTCGGTTTCAAAGAAAAAGACGATTTTTCGCTATTTCTGTGCGTTTTTCTTACAGGTTTTGCCTGATTCGATGGTTGCGGGCCGGGACTGACCGGCCGAGAGCAAAAACAGCACAGAAAAGGAAGAAACAAAAAATTTTAGAATGCGATTAAAATTACGTAAGTATGAAAACTAAAGGTGAGTGATTAAAACTAGAAATGGCCTGAATACGGCACGAGAACGGTGTCTAATGATTAGACTACACAAATACTACAAGAAAAAACAAATTGGAGATGCTATGGACTTAAAAACGCGAGGATATACGTGAATTCCTATAAAACAGGGCTTTACCACTATACCTCGGTTTCAAAGAAAAGACGATTTTTCGCTATTTCTGTGCGTTTTTCTTACAGGTTTTGCCTGATTCGATGGTTGCGGGCCGGGACTGACCGGCCGAGAGCAAAAACAGCACAGAAAAGGAAGAAACAAAAAATTTTAGAATGCGATTAAAATTACGTAAGTATGAAAACTAAAGGTGAGTGATTAAAACTAGAAATGGCCTGAATACGGCACGAGAACGGTGTCTAATGATTAGACTACACAAATACTACAAGAAAAAACAAATTGGAGATGCTATGGACTTAATAACGCGAGGATATACGTGAATTCTATAAAACAGGGCTTTACCACTATACCTCGGTTTCAAAGAAAAGACGATTTTTCGCTATTTCTGTGCGTTTTTCTTACAGGTTTTGCCTGATTCGATGGTTGCGGGCCAGGACTGACCGGCCGAGCAAAAACAGCACAGAAAAGGAAGAAACAAAAAATTTTAGAATGCGATTAAAATTACGTAATTATGAAAACTAAAGGTGAGTGATTAAAACTAGAAATGGCCTGAATACGGCACGAGAACGGTGTCTAATAGTTAGACTACACAAATACTACAAGAAAAACAAATTGGAGATGCTATGGACTTAAAAACGCGAGGATATACGTGAATTCCTATAAAACAGGGCTTTACCACTATACCTCGGTTTCAAAGAAAAAGACGATTTTTCGCTATTTCTGTGCGTTTTTCTTACAGGTTTTGCCTGATTCGATGGTTGCGGGCCGGGACTGACCGGCCAAGAGCAAAAACAGCACAGAAAAGGAAGAAACAAAAAATTTTAGAATGCGATTAAAATTACGTAAGTATGAAAACTAAAGGTGAGTGATTAAAACTAGAAATGGCCTGAATACGGCACGAGAACGGTGTCTAATGATTAGACTACACAAATACTACAAGAAAAAACAAATTGGAGATGCTATGGACTTAAAAACGCGAGGATATACGTGAATTCCTATAAAACAGGGCTTTACCACTATACCTCGGTTTCAAAGAAAAAGACGATTTTTCGCTATTTCTGTGCGTTTTTCTTACAGGTTTTGCCTGATTCGATGGTTGCAGGCCGGGACTGACCGGCCGAGAGCAAAACAGCACAGAAAAGGAAGAAACAAAAATTTTAGAATGCGATTAAAATTACGTAAGTATGAAAACTAAAGGTGAGTGATTAAAACTAGAAATGGCCTGAATACGGCACGAGAACGGTGTCTAATGATTAGACTACACAAATACTACAAGAAAAACAAATTGGAGATGCTATGGACTTAATAACGCGAGGATATACGTGAATTCCTATAAAACAGGGCTTTACCACTATACCTCGGTTTCAAAGAAAAAGACGATTTTTCGCTATTTCTGTGCGTTTTCTTACAGGTTTTGCCTGATTCGATGGTTGCGGGCCGGGACTGACCGGCCGAGAGCAAAAACAGCACAGAAAAGGAAGAAACAAAAATTTTAGAATGCGATTAAAATTACGTAAGTATGAAAACTAAAGGTGAGTGATTAAAACTAGAAATGGCCTGAATACGGCACGAGAACGGTGTCTAATGATTAGACTACACAAATGCTACAAGAAAAACAAATTGGAGATGCTATGGACTTAATAACGCGAGGATATACGTGAATTCTATAAAACAGGGCTTTACCACTATACCTCGGTTTCAAAGAAAAAGACGATTTTTCGCTATTTCTGTACGTTTTCTTACAGGTTTTGCCTGATTCGATGGTTGCGGGCCGGGACTGACCGACCGGCCGAGAGCAAAAACAGCACAGAAAAGGAAGAAACAAAAATTTTAGAATGCGATTAAAATTACGTAAGTATGAAAACTAAGGTGAGTGATTAAAACTAGAAATGGCCTGAATACGGCACGAGAACGGTGTCTAATAGTTAGACTACACAAATACTACAAGAAAAAACAAATTGGAGATGCTATGGACTTAATAACGCGAGGATATACGTGAATTCCTATAAAACAGGGCTTTACCACTATACCTCGGTTTCAAAGAAAAAGACGATTTTTCGCTATTTCTGTGCGTTTTCTTACAGGTTTTGCCTGATTCGATGGTTGCGGGCCGGGACTGACCGGCCGAGCAAAAACAGCACAGAAAAGGAAGAAACAAAAATTTTAGAATGCGATTAAAATTACGTAAGTATGAAAACTAAAGGTGAGTGATTAAAACTAGAAATGGCCTGAATACGGCACGAGAACGGTGTCTAATAGTTAGACTACACAAATGCTACAACAAAACCAATTTGAATGCTTAAGACTCTAATACACAAAGATATAGGTGGTTAGGTTAGGTTAGGTTACAAAATCAGCACGAAAAACGAAGACATGAAAATTTTACAAATGGAATAAAATTACGTAAGTATGAAAACTAAGGTGAGTGATTAAAACTGAAATGGCCTGAATACGGCACGAGAACGGTGTCTAATAGTTAGACTACACAAATACTACAAGAAAAACAAATTGGAATGCTATGGACTTAAAAACGCGAGGATATACGTGAATTCCTATAAAACGGGGCTTTACCACTATACCTCGGTTTCAAAGAAAAAGACGATTTTCGCTATTTCTGTGCGTTTTCTTACAGGTTTTGCCTGATTCGATGGTTGCAGGCCAGGACTGACCGGCCGAGAGCAAAAACAACACAGAAAAGGAAGAAACAAAAATTTTAGAATGCGATTAAAATTACGTAAGTATGAAAACTAAAGGTGAGTGATTAAAACTAGAAATGGCCTGAATACGGCATCGAGAACGGTGTCTAATGATTAGACTACACAAATACTACAAGAAAAACAAATTGGAGATGCTATGGACTTAATAACGCGAGGATATACGTGAATTCCTATAAAACGGGGCTTTACCACTATACCTCGGTTTCAAAGAAAAAGACGATTTTTCGCTATTTCTGTGCGTTTTCTTACAGGTTTTGCCTGATTCGATGGTTGCGGGCCGGACTGACCGGCCGAGAGCAAAAACAGCACAGAAAAGGAAGAAACAAAAATTTTAGAATGCGATTAAAATTACGTAATTATGAAAACTAAAGGTGAGTGATTAAAACTAGAAATGGCCTGAATACGGCACGAGAACGGTGTCTAATGATTAGACTACACAAATACTACAAGAAAAAACAAATTGGAGATGCTATGGACTTAAAAACGCGAGGATATACGTGAATTCCTATAAAACAGGGCTTTACCACTATACCTCGGTTTCAAAGAAAAAGACGATTTTTCGCTATTTCTGTGCGTTTTCTTACAGGTTTTGCCTGATTCGATGGTTGCGGGCCGGGACTGACCGGCCGAGAGCAAAAACAGCACAGAAAAGGAAGAAACAAAAATTTTAGAATGCGATTAAAATTACGTAAGTATGAAAACTAAGGTGAGTGATTAAAACTAGAAATGGCCTGAATACGGCACGAGAACGGTGTCTAATGATTAGACTACACAAATACTACAAGAAAAACAAATTGGAGATGCTATGGACTTAATAACGCGAGGATATACGTGAATTCCTATAAAACAGGGCTTTACCACTATACCTCGGTTTCAAAGAAAAAGACGATTTTTCGCTATTTCTGTGCGTTTTCTTACAGGTTTTGCCTGATTCGATGGTTGCGGGCCGGGACTGACCGGCCGAGAGCAAAAACAACACAGAAAAGGAAGAAACAAAAATTTTAGAATGCGATTAAAATTACGTAAGTATGAAAACTAAAGGTGAGTGATTAAAACTAGAAATGGCCTGAATACGGCATCGAGAACGGTGTCTAATGATTAGACTACACAAATACTACAAGAAAAACAAATTGGAGATGCTATGGACTTAAAAACGCGAGGATATACGTGAATTCCTATAAAACAGGGCTTTACCACTATACCTCGGTTTCAAAGAAAAGACGATTTTTCGCTATTTCTGTGCGTTTTTCTTACAGGTTTTGCCTGATTCGATGGTTGCGGGCCGGACTGACCGGCCGAGAGCAAAAACAGCACAGAAAAGGAAGAAACAAAAATTTTAGAATGCGATTAAAATTACGTAAGTATGAAAACTAAAGGTGAGTGATTAAAACTAGAAATGGCCTGAATACGGCACGAGAACGGTGTCTAATGATTAGACTACAAATACTACAAGAAAAACAAATTGGAGATGCTATGGACTTAATAACGCGAGGATATACGTGAATTCCTATAAAACGGGGCTTTACCACTATACCTCGGTTTCAAAGAAAAAGACGATTTTTCGCTATTTCTGTGCGTTTTTCTTACAGGTTTTGCCTGATTCGATGGTTGCGGGCCAGGACTGACCGGCCGAGAGCAAAAACAGCACAGAAAAGGAAGAAACAAAAATTTTAGAATGCGATTAAAATTACGTAAGTATGAAAACTAAAGGTGAGTGATTAAAACTAGAAATGGCCTGAATACGGCATCGAGAACGGTGTCTAATGATTAGACTACACAAATACTACAAGAAA
>JAGSMU010000198.1:57500-70824 GCA_029286865.1 Teinopalpus imperialis
CGACGCTTTTCCCAGAACGTGCTGTACGTGGCGGCCAAAGAAGCTTCTCGTCAGAATTATACCGAGGAGCTTGATCTCTTTACAGGTTCTTAAGATTTGACCGTCCATCTCCACCCTAAGATTTCTGGCCTTGGGGGTGAAGGCAATCAGTTGTGTTTTGGAGGCCCCGAATTCGAGCTTGACGCTTTTGCCCCAATCCAGTATCTGCTGGAGAATCGTGTCCGTGAGCTCCTCCAGCCGATTGACATTTTCGGCGGTGACCACTAGTACCACATCATCTGCATAGGCCTGTATGTGGCATCCAGGTGGTAGATGGATCTCCAATAGTTCATCAAGTATGATGTTCCACAATGCAGGCCCACACACCGAGCCCTGAACGCAGCCTTTGGATGTGGCTCTGGAGACGCGAACTCCTCCGTGGTCAGAACGACATGCCTGTCTCGGAGGTAGCTCTTGATGAGGCCGTAGATATTTTTTGGGCATCGTATGTCTCTGAGGCGATGAATGAGGACCGGCCACCAGGCGTTATCAAAAGCCGCCCTGATGTCGAGCGAGACGGCGGCAACTTGTAATTTCTCTTGTTTAGCTTTCTGTATATTGTCTATTAGAGTGTTAATGGCGTCGACCGTGCCGGTTTGCTCCTTGAAGCCGAATTGTCGTCGATTGCACTGTCCTGTGACGGATGCCCAGTGCATAATTCGTTTGGTGATGAGTTTTTCGAGGAGCTTTCCAAGGACGGGGATGAGTCCAATGGGTCGGAATGAGGTGAGAGATGTATAGTCGGCTTTGCCGGGTTTCAGGATGATTTTTACATATGCGGTTTCCACTGATCGGGGAAGTGTTGAAGGGTAAGGCAGCGGTTCATGATGTTGGTGATTAAACGGGGGTAAGCGGATGCGAATTGTTGGCATATGTCGGCTGTTATATGATCGAGCCCTGGGGCCTTTTTGTGGTTCATGTATTGCAGACACTCCATGACCTCCTCCTCAGTGAATGGTAAGTCGTTTCCAGTGTCTACGGGAGCATCATAGCAAGCGCGAAGTTGGTGATGTCGTGCTATGGTGTCTGGACTGTCATTAGGGTAAAAATGCTCTAAGAGAGCCTCCGCCGTCTCTTTTGCACAGGTGGTGAATGTATTTCCAACCTTAAGGGTAGCTGGTGGTCGACTAGGGGCGGATTCCTTTAAAAGTCTGTTAGTGAGAGACCATACATTTTCCTTCGTTTGTAATTCACAGAAGCTGCGGAAGCTTCTCGTCGACTCCGCACGTAGGGCACTGGCGTACAGGGCTTTTTTGGTCTGCTGTTGCTCTATGAGGTCATCCAATGGTAAGTTCTGTCTCTTAGCCGTGCGTAATCTGCGATGTATGTTGATTACCTCCTTTTTAAGGTCCTCAAGACGGCTGTTCCACCAAGGCGGCTTGTGTCTGTTCCCTTTGCCTTTTACTCGCATCGATGCCCCACAGGCCCGGTGTATGATGTCGGTGACTTCCCCAAGGAGCGACTCAAGTCCCTCTGGGCTTAAGCTTTCAACGCTCCTGTCAAGGATGTCTGTGTTGGCCATAAGCGTGTGGACGGTGTTTCTAAATATTGTCCAATTGGCTTGTTCTGAGTTGTATAGGAAAGTGGAAGTGTTTTCTGCATGTTTATTTGTGCTTTCATTGGTGTTGAGTGAAAATTCAATGGCGTTGTGTTGGGAGGTGGGGCATGTGTCAAGATTTACGTGCCATCCAGAAATGGTGTTGAAAAGGTCGCTGGATGCAAGAGTGAGATCGATGATGGACGATCTATTGCGGCCGTGAGTGATGGTTTCAAAAGTTGGAGTGTCTCCTGAGTTACAAACGTATAAGTCGTTGCTGTACGCCAGTTCAACTAGTGTTGAGCCTCTGGGGTTCGCCTTTGCACTCCCCCAAGATGGGTGCCATCCATTAAAGTCGCCTCCCACAATTACTCTCGCCCCTCCTATAGCTTTGTTAGGTAGGTTAGGTTAGGTTAGGTTAGGTTAGGTTAGGTTAGGTTAGGTTAGGTTAGGTTAGGTTAGGTTAGGTTAGGTTAGGTTAGGTTAGGTTAGGTTAGGTTAGGTTAGGTTAGGTTAGAGTTAGGTTAGGTTAGGTTAGAGTTAGGTTAGGTTGGGATTAGGTTAGGTTAGGTTAGGTTAGGTTGGGTTAGGTTAGGTTAGGTTAGGTTAGGTTAGGTTGGGATTAGGTTAGGTTAGGTTAGGTTAGGTTAAGGTTAGGTTAGGTTAGGTTAGGTTAGGTTAGGTTGGGTTAGGTTAGGTTGAGTTAGGTTAGGTTAGGTTAGAGTTAGGTTAGGTTAGGTTGGGATTAGGTTAGGTTGGGATTAGGTTAGGTTAGGTTAGGTTTTTTTTTTTTTTTCTTAATCTTATGTTTAATCATATTTGACGTTTTAATTCTTATTGGATAATATGTTTATATGTGTTAACAGCTATTTGTTTCGCTTTTTTTTTTTTTTTTTTTTTTTTTTTTTTTTTTTGGGGAGTATGTTTCCTGGCAGAACGCTATTTGATACGTTTCTGCCTAGGTTATATCTATATAATCCCTGAAGTTGCCACCCCGATGGCCGTTTACTGACTAATTTATACACGTAAATAATAAAAGTTTGCTTTACAGTATTTACATAAATATCATATCTTAACTATTGATTCTTTGAGACGTAGGGTGTACAACTGCTAATGGATACAGGTTGTACTACCTAGTCTCATGCCCTTAAACCATACAGAAGTACTGTACAGTTAAGAATTAATTATTGAAAAGTAAGTATATATATAAGTTGTGTCCCGAATAAAGAAGATATTGTATCACTAGACTGAGGAATACGACTTCTATTGAAGCCGCATTTCCCGGAGTCTCGAGTCTCGAGGCGCTCGACTAAATAATCTTATTACTAACACAGAGAGTTTCCTATCTTAAATATTGATTACATTTACAAATATTTAATCAAATGTTTTAACCTATTCTTACACTATAATTTTACATAGAATATATAAAGTAAAAGTAAAGATGCATGCGCGCAACGAATAATATAATACAATACTCCTTAAACAAGAAATTAAACGCACACATGCAAGCGCTTCACCGTGGCTAAAAATAGACCCGGCGTAACGAGGCCACGCCTTCTCCGCCGCCGGCGCACGCTCGGGGAGCGAGGCGCGGCGCGGGGGGGCGCGGTTCACTGTCGTTTCGTGGGAACAAGAATTTAAACAAATTAAAATTTTAAGATGTGCCGAGGCCGCTCCCGCATGCTCAGCGGTGCTCGCAGTCAGATGCGATGCACAGTTCGCAACCCGGGAAGGGCGGCGGCACGTAATTCGACACAAATTTAACAATCTTAATTGACTGAAGTATTTACATAATGGCCTACTATAGTTTAATAAGTGATAGATTGTATAATCGTAAAAATAAACGTAAGTATATAACAACATTATATAATGCAAAAAGAGCAGTTATATGTATACAAGTGTCTATTCTGAATTAGTGCTAATTACTTAAAGCTAGACCTTAACATTAGGATTTAGAAAAGAGTTACTAAAGAAATAGAAATAATTACTACGATAACTTGGTCAATTGAACTACGTCGCCGTATCTAAAATTGAACACCGCTTGAGACCCCGGTCCCTTCGCGGAATGCGCGGGGAGCGGGACGAGCGCGGAGGCGCGGTGCGCTAACGGTCGCAGCAATGACAAGTTGTAGGAGCGATGGACAATTAAAACCATGCCACGGCCACTCCCGAGCGGCGATGCTCGCAGTAAAATACGGGCGTCGTTCGCAGCCCGGGAATGTCGGCGGCATGTGCCATATCTTAAACACTAGTTTGGCATAATTTATATACTGCAAAAAACAACAATTATTTATCTATATACAAGTATCTATACTTAATTAATGATAATTTCTTAAAGCTAGACCTATCTAAGCATTTTTGTAAAGGAATTACAAATAAAGAAAAGAAATAGTAAATACGATAACATAAACAATTGGACTGCGTCGCCGCATCTAAAATAGACATCGCTTGGGGCCCCGGTCCCTTCGCGGAATGCGCGGGGAGCGGGCGGGCGGGGCGACGCAGCGCGCCGTCGGTTGTGAGTAAGAGTGAAAACAAATTAAGACGGAGTGATTAAAAGTTTTAACTGTGCCGTGGCCGATCCCGCATGCTCAGCGGTGCTCGCCATGGGATACGATGCACCGTTCGCAACCCGGGAAGGGCGGCGGCACGTAATTCGACACAAATTTTACGTGATTAATTAATTGAATGCTTGCAAAGCTGGCCTAATATAATTTAATAAAAGAAAAATTGCAAGATCGTAAAAGAAAATAAACATAAATATTATAATACAAAAATAAGCAAAAGACCAACAACAATTCTTTTTGAATACAAGTATCTATTCTATATAAGTACTAATTTCTTAGAGCTAGACCTATCATAAGGATTTTTAAAAAGTAATTACAATAAAGAAAGAAATTATTACTAAGATTGCATAAACAATTGAACTGCGTCGCCGCATCTAAAAATAGACACCGCTTTTGGCCCCGGTCCCTTCGCGGAGTGCGCGGGGAGCGGGGCGGGCGCGCAGCGCGCGATCGGTTGTGAAAGTAAAAATGTAAACAAATAAAAATTTAAACGGTGCCGTGGCCGCTCCCGCATGCTCAGCGGTGCTAGCCGTTAAATACGGTGCACCGTTCGCAATCCGGGAAGGCCGTCGGCATATGCTTAAACACACATTAACATAATTAATTAATTGCGGTATTTACAGAGCTGGCGTACTACAAATTAGTAAATGATAAATAGCATGAACGCAACGATAAACATGAGTATATGACAGCGTTATATAAAGCAAAGAACAATCATTTTATATACAGGTATCTCTACTATATTAATGCTAGTTTCTTAAAGCTAGACCTATTTTAAGGATTATGAAACAGAACTAGAGAAATAATAACTGCGTTAATTTAAACAATTGAACCGCGTCGCCGCATCTAAAATAGACATCGCTTGGGGCCCCGGTCCCTTCGCAGAATGCGCGAGACGGGGTCGAATACCGAGGGTGCAGCGCTATCGGTTGTGGGAATAAGATTTGAAATAATTTGTAAAAGCGATGAACAATTTAAACCATGCCACTGCCACTCCCGAGCGGCGATGCTCGCAGTTAATTACGGGCATCGTTCGCAGCCCGGGAATGTCGGCGGCATGTGCCATATCTTAAACACGAGTTTGACATAATTAAATAATTGAGGTATTTACAAAGCTGGCCTACTACAATTTAATTAATGGTAAATAACATGATAAAAATAAAAATGAATATAAACATAAATATATGACGACATTGGAAAGATGTGTACGCGCAACGAATAACATAATACAATACTCTTTATACAAAATTAAACGCACACATGCAACCGCTTCACCGTGGCTAAAAATAGACCCGGCGTGGCGAGGCCACGCCTTCTCCGCCGCCGGCACACGCTCGGGGAGCGAGGTGCGGCGCGGGGGGCGCGGTGCTCTGTCGGTTTGTGGACACAAGAATTTAAACAAATTAAAATTTTAAAATGTGCCGAGGCCGCTCCCGAGTGCTCAGCGGTGCTCGCAGTCAGATGCGATGCACCGTTCGCAACCCGGGAAGGGCGGCGGCACGTGCTTAGACACTAATTTAACATGCTCAATTGATTGAAGTATTTACAAAGATGGCCTACTATAGTTTAATAAATGATAGATTGTATAATCGTAAAAATAAACATAAGTATATAACAACATTATATAATGCAAAAAGAGCAGTTATATGTATACAAGTATATATTCTAAATTAGTGCTAATTTCTTAAAGCTAGACCTTAACATTAGGATTTAGAAGAGTTACTAAAGAAAAAGAAATAATTATTACTTTAACTTAGACAATTGAACTACGTCGCCGTATCTAAAAATTAAACGCCGCTTGAAGGTCACGGTCCCGACGCGTCATGCGCGGGGAGCGGGACGAGCGCGGTACCAGTACGCTAACAGTCACAGCAATAACAAGTTGTAAGAAGCGATGTACAATTTAAACCATGCCACGGCCACTCCCGAGCGGCGATGCTCGCAATAAAATACGGGCGTCGTTCGCAGCCCGGGAATGTCGGCGGCATGTGCCGTATGCTTAACCACTAATTTGACGTAATTAAATAATTGAGGTATTTACAAAGCTGGCCTACTGCAATTTAATAAATGGTAAATAGTATGATCGTAAAAGAAAAATAAACATAAACATATAACGACATTAAATAATGCAAAAACAACAATTACTTATCTATATACAAGTATCTATTTTAAATTAGTGCTAAATTCTTAAAACTAGACCTATCTTAGGATTTTGTAAAGGTATTACAAAAAAAGGAAAAAGAAATAATAAATACGATAACATAAACAATTGGACTGCGTCGCCGCATCTAAAAATAGACATCGCTTGGGGCCCCGGTCCCTTCGCGGCGGGCGCGGGGAGCGGGGCGAGGCGGGGGCGACGCAGCGCGCAGTCGGTTGTAAAAGTAAAAATATAAACAAATTAAGACGGAGCGATAAAAAGTTTAAACTGTGCCGTGGCCGATCCCGCAATGCTCAGCGGTGCTCGCCATGGGATACGATGCACCGTTTGCAACCCGGGAAGGGCGGCGGCACGTAATTAGATACCAATTTAGCGATTAATTAATCGAATGCTTGCAAAGCTGGCCTAATATAATTTAATAAAAGAAAAATAGCATGATCGTAAAGGAAATAAACATAAATATATGACGACATTATATAATGCAAAACAACAATTATTTATCTATATACAAGTATCTATTCTAAATTAGTGCTAATTTCTTAATGCTAGACCTATCTTAAGATTTTGTAAAGGAATTACAAAGAGGAAAAGAAATAATAAATACGATAACATAAACAATTGAACTGCGTCGCCGCATCTAAAATAGACATCGCTTGGGGCCCCGGTCCCTTCGCGGCGGGCGCGGGGAGCGGGAGCGAACGAGAACGACGCAGCGCGCCATCGGTTGTGAGTAAGAATGTAAACAAATTAAGACGGAGCGATTAAAAGTTTAAACTGTGTCGTGGCCGATCCCGCATGCTCAGCGGTGCTCGCAGACAGATACGATGCACCGTTCGCAACCCGGGAAGGGCGGCGGCACGTAATTAGATACAAATTTAACTTGATTAATTAATCGAATGCTTGCAAAGCTGGCCTACTGCAATTTAATAAATGGTAAATAGTATGATCGTAAAAGAAAAATAGCATGATCGTGAAAATAAACATAAATATATGACGACATTATATAATGCAAAACAACAATTACTTATCTATATACAAGTATCTATACTATTTTAGTACTAAATTCTTAAAACTAGACCTATCTTAGGATTTTGTAAAGGAATTACAAAGAGGAAAAGAAATAATTACAAAAAAAAAAAAAGAAAGAAATTATTACTACGATAACATAAACAATTAAACCGCGTCACCGCATCTAAAATAGACATCGCTTGGGGCCCCGGTCCCTTCGCGGATTGCGCGGGGAGCAGGGCGAAGACAGGGAGCGACGCAGCGCGCCGTCGGTTGTGCAAGTAAAATGTAAACAATTAAAAATTTTAAAGGGTGCCGTGGCCGCTCCCGCATGCTCAGCGGTGCTAGCCGTTAGATACGGTGCACCGTTCGCAACCCGGGAAGGGCGGCGGCACGTGCATATTTACAAATTTAACATGATTAATCTATTGAGGCAATTTAATGATTGGTGAATGATATGACATGTAAATATAAAAATAGTATATGACAGTATATTAAAATGGTAATAAATTTAGATTTAAAGAAATAGAAAAACAGCTCCAATCGTCGCTGACCGTGAGAGAGAGGAGCTACGCTCCGTAGTCTACTCTGTTGTCGACTCTCTCTCTCATGGCTCGCAAGCGTGGGCAGGACATTGAGTTCGCGGTGTGTTTTATGTCATTTTTTGTTTTAAATTTATCATTATGCGCAACGCAATTAAAACATTTCGCTGAGTTTGGAGCGTCTTTGCTTGGGCACTCAGCAACTTGATGTTCGGTGCTAGCACAGTGGGAGCAAGGGCTCACGGTCGCTGTGCAGTGGGATCGCATATGCCCGAATTGCAGGCATTTATGGCACTGAAGGAATGGAGAGAAGCTGGCAACGTGGATCTTCTGATGGTCTACGGCAATCCTTGCCATATCCACCATTTTCCTGTATACCTTCGGTTCCGCTAACAGAACTGCGTTGTATAAGTTCTGGTTCTTATTATTTCGCTTGAAGCGTAGTTTCAAATTCTCAGGGTCGCTGCCGATTATCTCGCCGAGTTCAGTGTTTTGAACCTTGATGATGGCGACGAGATCTTCAGCAGGAGTGTCTTTTGAGACGCCTTTCAATATGATCATAGGCTTAAGTCTGCGGACAGGTTCAGCCTTAATCTCTGATCGCGTTTTTAATCTCTGCAACGTGTCATCCCTCTGGGTCGTGGTGTCGAATTCGATACGCAGTTTATTGTTCGACTGGCGGATGCGATGCCGGTGCGTATGATGATTCGCGGTACGTAATGCTCTTCTTGAAAGCTTGTATCACCTCTTGCCTGGTCTTAGTCTCTGCCACCGTGCTCACGATGATGGCAGGCTTGGTCGCAGGTGGAGGTGCTGGCATGGCCGGAGCTGTGGCGCCACCGCCCTGAGTCGCTGGAGTGCGGCCGGTCAATGCGGCCTGAGCGTACGACGTGGTCCGTGTCTGCTGGAGCTGCGCTGTAATCTGCCCTTTGAATTTGGCCATTTCGTCGCGTACACAGGCCACGATGTCAGCCTTCAAGTCACTGTCAATTGGTGTGAGCGCAGGTGTGGTTTCTGCATCAGGAGTGATGCTAGCCAACTTGTGGCCGCATCGACGAATCTCCGTCGCAGCCAAAGTAATGAGCCGCTTGTTGGCTGCCGTGACTGATTACCCTCAGTCACGGCTTTGTTAATACACTCGGTTGGATTTGTAGACAGCAGCAGAACGTGTCTACATCGCTGACTTCCTCCACCCCGCCGGTAGGGCGGGAGAGGAATTATCCGCTGCTGTCGTCTTACTCGACATCGCTATCGCTTAAAACATTAATTTGCGGGGATAGCGGCTAATGTAAAAGTTTTATAATATAAACTATTTTTTGTGTCCTCACTGCACTTTAAAACTAGAATTAAACACTAATACTAATAAACAAAAAAGTCTTAAGAAGATTTAAAATTACGTAAACTGTAAGGTCCTATTAACGAAAAATAGTCTGTAACTTAAAAACTATTGTTCAGAAAAATCTGAGATTTGAAACACAGAAGGATAGGTAAGTGGTCTATCCATAACACAAAAAATAAAGGGGGGTCATCGCGACAGATCGAGTGCCGCACGCGATTACGGTTACAACTCCGCACAATTATTGTTTTAAAACTGTTTTCACCCAAAATGGGTTTAAAAGTAAAATAAATTGTTAATAAAAACTACACCATCACATTGTTCACACTTTTCTGCGTCTTTTAATATATAATACGTCTGTTTTCACTAAACATTACCCACTTTCGTGATTTTAAACACAGTAACGCGCGTACGGGGCGAGCGCGAGCTTGAGACTGGATGGGATTGGGATTGGGATTGGGATTAGGTTAGGTTAGAGTTAGGTTAGGTTAAGGTTAGGTTAGGTTAGAGTTAGGTTAGGTTAGGTTAGGTTAGGTTGGGTTAGGTTGGGTTAGGTTAGGTTAGGTTAGGTTGGGATTGGGTTAGGTTAGGTTGGGATTAGGTTAGGTTAGGTTGAGTTGGGATTAGGTTAGGTTAGGTTGGGATTAGGTTAGGTTGGAGTTGGGATTGGGATTGGGATTAGGTTAGGTTAGGTTAGGTTAGGATTGGGATTGGGATTAGGTTAGGTTAGGATTGGGATTAGGTTAGGTTGGGATTAGGTTAGGTTAGGTTGGGTTAGGTTAGGTTAGGATTGGGATTGGGATTAGGTTAGGTTAGGTTAGAGTTAGGTTAGGTTAGGTTAGGTTAGGTTAGGTTAGGTTGGGTTAGGTTAGGTTAGGTTAGAGTTGGGTTAGGTTAAGGTTAGGTTAGGTTAGGATTGGGTTAGGTTAGAGTTAGGTTAGGTTAGGTTAGGTTAGGATTAGGTTAGGTTAGGATTAGGTTAGGTTAGGTTGGGTTAGGTTAGGTTAGGTTAGGTTAGGTTAGAGTTAGGTTAGGTTTTTTTTTTTTTATTTGTGACCCCATTTTTGGGAGTCTGGCATGTTGTTCCCCTGACATGTGAACTCAAGGGACTTTATTGCGCTTTTACAATTATTATCTATGTACTTAATTTTACTTTAAAATATACGTTGCTTCATTATTGCGTGTTATATTTACAATTACAAATATCCATTTGACCTTAATATCTACGTACCAATCATTCATATATCTATGTCTTATCTACCTTAGTTCTACAATTATATTCTAAATTTATATTTTCTAGCATTTTTTTTTTTTTTTTTTTTTTTTTTTTTTTTTTTTCATAATACTTTATATGTATTTTGTATAACTATTTAAATAAAATATAATAATAATAAAAGACTAAACATACAATACCATATATATATAGTAGTATATGTTTAAATGAATATAGTACTAAAAGCATATATAGTAAATCTGACTCTTTTTATTGTACATATTTATTTATTCTTATTTATAGCTTTCTTTGCTATATATTTACAGTAACTTATAAACTTATTCCTAGATTCCTTACAACTTATAATTTCGTGTATATTGTTTTAGTTATTTCTACTTGTAGCTGTATTTCTAAATCATTTCTTTCCCTGCAGTATATTGGACATTCTGTGATAAGGTGGATCACACTTTCCACCTTGTCATCGCCACAGGCACGCAGAGCTCTCCTTACGTGAACCTGTGCAAGTACTCGGAGAACCCCGTGCCCTGTCATTATTTTGTACTACCGTTGGGTCCAATTCTATTTTTCGAACTATGGGATACGCGTTGATGGCATCCGGAAAGAATTGTTTGGTCGTAGATGCTGTGTCACCTTCTTTAAATCGCCGATTCCATTCGTCGAGCGACTCCATTCAGTTGTCGCTTGACGAAAGAAATCGGACAACTCATAATCCGGCTTTCTTTTTATTTTCATTGCAGCTTCTTTTGCAAGTTGGTCTGCTCTCTCGTTTCCCTCTATCCCTGCGTGGGCTTTAATCCAGTAGAGTCTTAAAACTTTTCCTTGCTTTTTGATTTGAGTGATGTTTTCTCTAGCTCTCACCGCAAGGATGAAGGAGATGTCCTGGACTACTGTCTGGAGAGCAGACCTGGAGTCACTGATATATACTGCAGCTCCGTGCAAATTTTGGGACACGTATTTGGTGGCTTCAAAGCAGAGCCAACAGTTCCGCCTGGTAGACGGTGCAGAAGTGTCCCAGCTTTGGCTTTCGGGTACTCGTCTCACGGAGTCTCTCCATATTGATAGAGCCGCGCCGACGTTATTCTCTATCACCAAGCTTCCGTCAGTGAATATTTTGACTTCCGTACTTTCAAGCTGGTCCACCTGTGCACCGTCATCCAGACATAAGAACTGCAGACTCCCCTGATCTGTGGGATGTGGCATCTCCACATAGTCTGCTTTGATCTCCAAATCTCGATCTCCCACTACCCGCTGGGAGTATCCTTTCTTTATTTCGTAAAGGGAGGCTGCTTCCCTCACCCTCAGATCCAGAGGAAGCAGCCCAGCAGGCATGAGATTTGGACTAGGTTAGGTTAGGTTGGGATTGGGTTAGGTTGGGTTGGGATTGGGATTGGGATTGGGATTGGGATTGGGATTCAGGTTAGGTTAGGTTAGGTTAGGTTGGGATTGGGTTAGGTTAGGTTAGGTTAGGTTAGGTTGGGTTGGGTTGGGTTAGGTTGGGTTGGGATTGGGATTGGGATTAGGTTAAGGTTAGGTTAGGTTGGGATTCAGGTTGGGTTGGGTTAGGTTGGAGTTGGGATTAGGTTAGAGTTGGGTTAGGTTAGGTTAAGGTTAGAGTTAGGTTAGGTTGGGATTGGAGTTGGGATTGGGTTAGGTTGGGATTGGGATTAGGTTGGGATTGGAGTTGGGATTGGGTTGGGATTGGGATTGGGATTGGGATTGGGATTGGGATTCAGGTTAGGTTGGGATTGGGTTAGGTTAGGTTGGGATTGGGATTGGGATTGGGATTGGGATTGGGATTGGGATTGGGATTGGGATTGGGATTGGGATTGGGATTGGGATTAGGTTAGAGTTAGGATTAGAGTTAGGTTGGGATTAGGTTAGGTTAGAAAATCAGCACGAAAAACGAAGACATGAAAATTTTACAAATGGAATAAAATTACGTAATTATGAAACTAAAAATAACTGATTACAACTAGACTAGAAATGGCCTAAATGCGGTGCAGGATGACTGTCTAACGATTACACTGAACAAATGCTACAACAAAACCAATTTGGAATGCTTAAGACTCTAATACACAAAGATATAGGTGGTTAGGTTAGGTTAAGTTAGGATTAGGTTAGGTTAAGGTTAGGTTAGGCTAGGCTAGGCTAGGTTAGGTTAGTTAGGTTAGGTTAAGTTAAGTTAGGATTAGAGTTAGGTTAAGTTAGGTTAGAGTTAGGTTGGGATTAGGTTAAGTTAAGTTAGGATTAGGTTAGGTTAAGGTTAGGTTAGGTTAGGTTACAAAATCAGCACGAAAAACGAAGACATGAAAATTTTACAAATGGAATAAAATTACGTAATTATGAAACTAAAAATAACTGATTACAACTAGACTAGAAATGGCCTAAATGCGGTGCAGGATGACTGTCTAACGATTACACTGAACAAATGCTACAACAAAACCAATTTGGAATGCTTATGACTCTAATACACAAAGATATAGGTGGTTAGGTTAGGTTAGGTTAGAAAATCAGCACGAAAAACGAAGACATGAAAATTTTACAAATGGAATAAAATTACGTAATTATGAAACTAAAAATAACTGATTACAACTAGACTAGAAATGGCCTAAATGCGGTGCAGGATGACTGTCTAACGATTACACTGAACAAATGCTACAACAAAACCAATTTGGAATGCTTAAGACTCTAATACACAAAGATATAGGTGGTTAGGTTAGGTTAGGTTAGAGTTAAGTTAGAGTTAGGTTAAGGTTAGGTTAGGCTAGGTTAGGCTAGGTTAGGCTAGGTTAGGCTAGGCTAGGTTAGGCTAGGCTAGGTTAGGTTAGAGTTAGGTTAAGGTTAGGTTAGGCTAGGTTAGGCTAGGTTAGGTTAGAAAATCAGCACGAAAACGAAGACAT